>JAJOOR010013438.1:0-22280 GCA_036250505.1 Solanum acaule | reverse complement strand
TTAAATCACATATTATGGTATAAGGCAGGGGCGAATTTACGTAGAGCTTTGTTGGCTTCTGTTTCCCTCCCTCCCCCCCCCCCCCCCCCTCCCCAATTTCTTCCCTTACTTCTAGGCTTCTATTGTTTTCCTCTAATCTACCTTTCTATTTTCTTTCCCTAATTTTAGGCTTCTATTTTCCCTCTTTAATAGTTTCTAAAACAATATGCACAACTACAAGTTTAGAATTAACAATAATTATTGTTATTCATTTTAATTATAAAATATGGAAAAATTGTTGAGTATATATTTTAATTTTTTGAACTACATGCTCCACCTTCTTTGTATGGAATTACAAATTTTCTCATCCAAACTACATAACAAGTAACTTTTGTATATTTATATATTTGAAATAAATTGGTGACATGATCATTAAAGAATATTTAGAATTCAGGAATATTATTTGTGGAATTTATGACTTGGTATAAGTACTTGTCCTTTTGAGCTTTTACAATATGTTACATTGAGTTAAAAGTGTTTGTCCCAACAACATTCCAACTTTGTGATGAGTAATTTGTTTGAAGAAGATAAAATGATCTTAAATCTTGATCATATTGTAAGAGCTAATAAAGAGACTCTTTTAAATTTTCTTTATAGATAACATAAAGTGAAACAAATGAGGAAAAACATAAAACTTGACATACGAGACGTGTCACATCATCTCTCCATAGACTTGATGAATTATATAATACACAAATCTTTTTCGTAGAAACTTATTTACGCTTCAAAGCGACAAATAATTGACATGATTTTTCGTAATTAGCTTTCATCCATGCTGAAATTTCTTCACTTTTGAGTATAGTCCTTTCACAAGCCTCTTTTGCTATTTCACTTTCAAAATGATTGATTAAAAGTCCTTCTAAAACAGCTCTTAGGTTTATCATTAAAGTCTTTGCATTAGCCTCATCCACAAGCTTTGATTTGGGATATGTTAACTCTATTTTCTCAATGCTAAAACAATCATTTTTCTTCACCACTTTAGTCATGTCTTCAACAGATGGAAAATACATTGGCAAATTGAATGAGTCAACTATAGACTCATCTAACTTTCCCTGTGGAAATAAATAAATAAGTCTCAATTACATTTATTACTTGTATATGTTTAATGAAATTCTTAACACATATACAAGGTCTGAGCTAAAGATATACTTACATACTTATCTTCTTAAATATCATGTCATGACTTAGCATTCTAGTTACGGTGTAAGATGAAAATATAATAACCAGATGCGCAAGATATGTTATTTATACATTTTAAATGAATTTCTTATAACAAATATAATATTGAATCTGAGCCAATGTTATGTCGAACCCATATAACTTTAATATAATGGCAAGTCCACCCTTGCCTTAAGGTAGCCTAAGGAGTAATTTTTTTAAAAGTGACGATATATATAACTTAAACTCAAAATATTTACTTACCTCATTCACCAAATCCGTAGGACTGGAACCAAAGAATTTCATGAGACGTACATAACTTGAAAATGGTGTAATAAGCACCATCATTCCTCCATGAACAATTTCCTCAGCTCTTGCATTGAAGAACATTTCCATGTCCTTTTCAAATTGAGCAACATAAGCATTCACTACTTCAACATTTGATGCACCTATATAATGAATCAATCCTTTATTCCATGAAGGGGATTTCTCATCTAATAATTCTTTTGGAATCTTAGATAACCAATGTATAGAACAAGAAGAATGTGCAAAATGTATGGATCGCGATGGAAATAATCTATTATGAAAAGATCCTGGAACTCCAAATACATAGTAGGATTGATCAATGGGGAGTGATTGAAAGAGGGTGTTGAAATCATTGGTGAATTGATCATTGAAAAATATCTGGATTTCAAGATTGTTATTAGTGGAATTTGTTATGACTTTGGACAATACTTGTCCTTTAGAGCTTCTACAACATGTTGCATTGAAATTAAAGTGTTCGGTCAACTGAACATCCAAACTCCGCAATACCTAATGTGTTTGAAGAAGATAACATGGTTTTGATGTCAAAGTTTCCTATAATTGCATCTCTCACCATCTCCTTTGAGCCCTCTAACACTTCTCTCTGCATGTAATTATTACAACGATATAATCAGTGTAATCTAACAAGATAGTTTGAAACGAAAGGAGTATATATATAACTAATTCAAAATCAAAATTGTATATAATATTAATATGTACCGCCAATTGTGAGTTTTTGGAGAAGCTATAAGGACCATCACCAGCCTTCATGGGAAAAGATGTGGTCATTTTGGCTAATGCTAATTAATAATATGCTTTTTTTCTTTGAGTTTTTCTTGCTCAATGTTTTCTCCACACATGCATGCATGTTCTTATATATGTGAATTTTTTGCATTGTTCAAATAAGAATTTGTTTGGCAAGGAAAAGCCAAAGAAGAAAAACTCTCAAAAGAACACGTTTGATTTTACAATATTTGATGTCATCCATGACATCTAGGACTTCTTATTGTATAGGTGATAAAAAGGCGTTTCAATGAAATGATCGTATGCATATGTAGTCTATCGATATTGTATAAATGGTTCTCTAATGTATTAATATTATATAAATAATAGAAAGTTGTGTGCATATATATAACTATGTATATATAATATTTATACATTACAACAGTAATTAATATTAGACTAATAGTTAAAATTTCTAGTACATTATCACCTTATATCTTGATCATATTTGTATGGTTTACATTGTTGTTGGAGTCTTTTGATCTTATTAGATGTTTTTATGTAAATTGGCACGAGGAAAATTGAAGCCAACGAAGCCAAAAAGAGATCAGCTCTACCCACACATCACATTTAATCACGTATTAGGGTAGAAGGTAGGGACAAATTCACATAGAGCTTTGTGATTGCTCGAGCATTCATTGAACTCTATATAGGTATATAAAAAATATGAAAAAAACCTATATAATTAATTAGTAAGCACCCAATAAATAATTGTTGCATGTGGCTCGTTGATTAATATAAGTGGGTATTGAAGCTATCTTTTTTTTTTTTTTGTTTTGTTTTTTCATCGGGTGTTTGGTATTCATATTGGAGCCCGACTAAATCCAGACTCACACCAAGGAGTCTCACATTGGAGACTCGAACCCGAGACTTGTGGTTAAGGATGAAGGAATACTTACCACTCCACCACAACCCTTATTGGTAGGTTTCTATTTTCTTCCCTTACTTATAGGCTTCTATTATTTCCCCCTAATTCTATTCTTCTATTTTCCTTCCCTAATTTTAGGCTTCTAGTTCCTCTTTAACTATTTCTAAAACAATATGTGACACTACAAGTTTAAAATTAGCAATAATTATTGTTATTTATTTTAATTACAATATATGGAAAAATTGTTGAGTACAAGCTTTAGTTTTTTGAATTAATCACATGTTCCACTTTTTCTCCATGGAATCACAAATTTTCTCATCCAAACTACATAATATGTATTTTTTTTTTGTATATTTATAAAGGTTTTTAATTCGCTATGTAAAGCATAATAAGATATTGACAAGCAGTGTAAGCAATGTTGTTTTACTCACTTTAATTTCAAAGTACGAAAAGTCGTTGGGTACATTATAATTTGTGACTTGAGGTCTTGTTTTTTGATAGTAATATAAATATAACTTTCTCATTAACTTTTTTCACGATCGTAACGATTTTATGTTAAAAAAGTGAATAAAAAGTGAACCATCCACTACCTTCAGATCCTGAATCTGCCACTGTCACTAGAAGGATAGTAAGAGTGTAGTGTTTTCATGCTTATGGTGGTTGATGTTTGTCATTACCATTATACTAGTATTATTTTAGTACTTATTTTTGATGTTTTGATTATCACACTATTTTGTGTTGCTTAACTATAATTTCATCATTATTTCCGTCTCTTTTGTATCTGGATTTGCTGCATTGAGTTCAAAATCATTCAAAAATAATATTTCTATCTCTATGAAATAATGATAAAGTCTATTTATATTCTGCTCTTTTTAAATTTCACTTATAAAATTCTATTAAGTATATTATTATTGTTACTCTGTATGGACTCTTCAAACTTCAAAGTCATGTTACAGTTGAATTAGGATAAGTTCAATATAAGAAGAAAGCAAATATCTCCCATAGTCCAATAACCAAAAGTTATAATCCACACATTTATTCATTCATTATTATTCATCGTACAAAAATTAGCATGCATATAAACAGTATTATGATAACTAGTATGTGAACCAAATAATTCGATAAGAATCCATATAAATCAGATCTACTAGGTAAATGAAAATGCTAGCTCCACACAATATGCATGTCACATGCATCTAATTGTCTAAAATTAGGAAATATCCAATCATAGTATGGACCTTTCAAAATTCAAATTCATGATAGATAAGTCCAAGTCATGTAATAATTGAAATAAGGATGAGTGCAAATAAATTGTAATATAAGAAGAAAACAAATATATCTCCAATAATTCAAAGTTATAATTATCCACACAATTCGATATACTGATAATCAATAAATTACCTGGCTATCAGCCCTACGTTATTTTTTCGTTGGGTTGATAGACTCAAAGATATTATTAGCATGGTATGATATCGTCTGTTTTGAATCAAATATAGACAAATTTTCATAAAAGATCTCACACCATTAAGAAATTCTAACGCACCTTATATGTAGCTTTCCAATTTTTCTACTATTAATGTGAAACTTTACTCCCACCCAACAATCTCCCTCTCAAACTAAGTTTCACGTGGCTTATCACCATCATTCACGGGTCAATTACTTTCGAGATTCATTATATGTCATCCACATCATTTGAAAATTTTGTGGCAATCGAAGCTAACAACTAACTTTTTTTTGTATGAGTGCGTCTCTAAGATCATAAAAGGAAGAAAGGAAGTTAATCGATCCCCACACCATCATCTGCCTTCGTCATGTACTCATAATCTTGCTAAACCTAGACTATGATGTCAATTGTTGGGCTGATAGTCCTAAAAATACTCTTAACATAGTGTGATATTATTAATTTTGGTCAAATTCACACAGTTTCCTACGAAAAGTCTCACACTATCAAGAGATCTTGCGCTTTATATTTTTGTAGCTTTCCAATCTTTTCAGCTACCAGTATGAAATTGTATTTACATACCCAACATAAGTAGTTGGCGAAAACATAACTTCATTGTATAATTTTTTTAATGCGTATGAATTACATTATTCCACATTAAGTAAAACTTCTTATAATACTATTAGCTTTTTTTTTATCTTGATAATTAAAGTTAGGTATCAAAACTTTAAATAATAGTTAAGATAATTACACGTAATTCTCTCAAATTTTAGTACTATTGTTAATATTTTGTCATGTATAGTTCTTTAAAACGAGTAATTTTAGGTGATGTTTTTGGCTGCACAGGCATCCAAAGTGTAAAACAACACAATTTTGAATAATAATGGAACAAAATTGATTATTTTTAATCAAATTCTCGTTTATTCAGGTTCCACTCAAATCCATTTTATGATTGAGTAGATGAAATTTGTTTTTGTATCTTATATATATTCTAGATACAAAAGTTCGGATAAGTCCGGGCCCAATATATATTATTTTATTTATTTTAATTTTATAATTTGTTGCTAATTATTTTTATAATATGTTAAACGTACTTTTTAAATAATATATGTGGTACATGTGATATTTTGAGAGTCCTAATTTGCAAGCAATCACAATAAACCTAAAATGACTAAACTATCCTCGAACTTAATAGATATTTCCAAGAAGCCACACACGTCGACCGAGATGTGTGTGCTTATTCCCTCTTAGATATTAGTAGTGGAAATGGAAAGAAAAAGAGCAAGAAATTAAAGGGAGGCCAATAAAAAAAAAACTAACAAAGAAACTTTATAATTTTCTTTGTAGAGAACATAAAGCGAAACAAATGAGGAATAATCCCAAAACATTAGGAAAAACACAATACTTTGCCTATGAGATGTCTCACATATTCATAGACCTAAATTATTTAATATATAGATTTCTTCATAGAAATTTATTTACGCTTTAGAGCGGCAAATAATATGCTTGGTTTTTCGTAATTAACTTTCATCCATGCTGAAATTTCTTCACTTTTGAGAATTGTTCTTACACAAGCTTCTTCAGCTATTTTACTTCCAAAATGATTGATTAAAAGTCCTTCTAAAGAAGTTCTTAGGTTTATCATTAAAGTCTTTGCATCAACTTCATCTACAAGCTTTGATTTGGTATATCTCAACTCCATCATCTCAATGCTAAAACAACCATTTTTCTCCACCACTTTAGTCATGTCTTGAGGAGAAGGAAAATACATTGGCAAATTGAATGAATCAACTAGAGATTCATCTAGTTTTCCCTGTGGAAAAAAGGAAAGAAACCACAATTACAAATTTATGTTCCGTCTATTTCAATTTATGTGATTTTTTTTGAAAAAAATCTAAATTTGAAAGTGATATAATTTAAACTTTATATTTATCCTTAATGAGAAGTTTTTATTGCCATACAAATACTAATAATTAATTTTGTAGCCATACAAATATTTTGTCATATTTAATATCATAAGTTCTAAAAGTCTACATTATTTTTTGTTTTGAAAGCTTTGTGCTTTATCATAGGTTCAGATAAATTGAAATGGGGAAAAAGTATATGACATACTAAAATACACTTATAACTTGTTCAAAACATTGACATATAAAATGAAATAGAGATAATTACCTCATTCACCAAATCCATAAGACTAGAACCGAAAAATCCCATGAGACGTATATAACATGAAAATGGTGAAACAAACACCATCATTCCTCCAGGAACAATTTCCTCAACTCTTGCATTCAAGAACATTTCCATGTCCTTTTCAAATTGAGCAACATAAGCATTCACAACTTCAATATTTGATGCACCTACATAGTGAATCAATCCCTTATTCCATGCTGGAGACTTTTCATCTAATAATTCTTTTGGAATCTTCGATAACCAATGTATAGCACTAGAAGAATGTGCAAAATGTATTGATCGCGATGGAAATAATCTACCATGAAAAGATCCTGGAGCTCCAAATGCATAATAGGATCGATCGATAGGTAATGATCGAAAGAGGGTATTGAAATCATTGGTGACATGATCATTGAAGAATATTTGGAATTCAGGAATATTATTGGTGGAATTTATGACTTGGTCTTGGTATAAGTACTTGTCCTTTAGAGCTTCTACAACATGTTGCATTGAGCTAAAAGTGTTTGGTCCAACAGAACATCCCAACTCTGTAATATGTATTGTGTTTGAAGAAGATAATATGGTCTTGATGTCAAGCTTTTGAATAATTGCATCTCTCATCATCTCCTTTACACCATCTATTATTTCTTTCTGCGTGCAATTATAACAATAAAGTCACGTTGATAGAAAAGTTTAGTTACTTTAATATGATGACAAAAATATTTATTGATGTTTGTGTAACAACGGATAAAGTTACTTATGTTACTATTATATATAGTGGGTAAAATACAATCAATTTAGTGTGATATATAGTCGTGTTTTATCGGTAACTATACAAATATAATTGGTGTACGGCTTGTTTGTATAGCATGCCAAAAGTTTTAGCTAATAGCATAGACACAACTTTATTTCTTAACTAAGTCCAAGCAAACATCACGTTCTATCATGACTCCAACTGAGGCCATCCTAGCCCACTCGTGGGCCTCACCATAGGCAAGATGTTGGTGTTACCCAACAATCCTCCTCCCAACACCTGCCTCATGCATCTTTTTGCTCTTGGAAATCGAATCATGATCTTGGCTAATACCAGTTGTAAGAATCTAGCGCTTACCATCATCATCATGACAAAAAATATAACTAATATCAAGGACACAACTTTATTTCTTAATTAAGTCCATCAACTAAGCTCCAATTTTCGATCATATCTCCAACCTGGACAACCTAACCCCCTCGTGGTCCTCGCCACTAGAAGGAAATTGACACTATCCAACATTATGCTTGATGAATTCTTGATTGAGTTTTACATTTACACTCACAAAATAATTTTTGTACAAGAAAATATGCTTGATATAAGTTGGATTAAAAACAAAAATTAGATAATTTGCTATAATATGTTAAACTAAAATACAGGAGATCAATACTTGCAAATGGGAGTTTTTGAGTAGCTATAAAGACCATCACCAGCATTCATGGGGAAAGATGTTGTCATTTTGGGTTAATGTGTTTTCTAATTCACTCATAATGTGATCTTATTATATATGTGGATTTTGCACTGTTTAACTCCATGTCACATGAATATTATTTCAATCTTATATTTTTTAGCTATAGATAAAGTTTTTACAAATCAAGATATGTTTAATTAGTAGTAATTGACAAAATAGGTAGTAGGTACTATTAAATACATAATAGTTATTTTGTTAGTCTAATAATAATTTTTCAATGATGTAAGTATTCAACTTAACCAAATTTTGATGACCAAAACTGTCACGACCCAAAAATGAACGTGATGGTGCTCGTCTTATCCCACCAAGACAAGCCAGCCTAAAACTCAACCATTACAATAAAATGCGGAAATTTCATAATCAACTCAAAAATATCTCCAAAATTTGGTTGTCATGTGTACAAGCATCTAATGTGTTATAACAAAGTTGAAAGAAAATACATGTTTCAAATGACATTGTTTCTAGAATAGAACAAGATCATAATTAAGAAGAAAGAAGGTCCGCTGAAATGACAAGCAGCTACCTCACAAACCTCCACAAGAAGCCTCAGACAAGGAGAAGAGAAAATATCACAAAGGTCCGAGCTAGTAACCTACAAAAAAAAATGTAGTAGCAAGGGGTGAGTACCAAACCACACGGTACTCAACAAGTAGACCTCTAAACACAAGTTAAAGGGATAGAATACGGGTACTCCTTACACCCCAACAGAACCTCCACAACTACAACCTGCATAAAATCAGCCCAACCTAACAGTTCACAATTTACAAGCACATATCTCGACAACAACATTCTAACAATCACATATACTCAACAACAAGCTCAATATTCATCAATTACAACCTCCACAGTGTTAAGGTTTTACCTTGATTTTCTTACCATAATTTAAGATTTATTTTTCCTTAAAGAAAAGACAACATTACCATAAATGTTTTTACTTTTCCTGAAAGGAAAATATAATATTCTTTCATATTTGGTTTATTCTTTCCTTTTAGGAAAAGATTTTGGAGTAGCTATTCCTTTTCTAGTAAGAAAAGGTTTTAGGACTCTATAAATATAGGTTTGTTTCTTCTAACACGACAATAATAACATCCACAATGTAGTCGTTTAAGAGTCTTGTATATGGGGAGATTTATTCTCTCTAAAGTTTCAATGTTTTTCTTTATGTTAGTTTTTATATAATAATATTTTGATTTTTAGTATAAGTTTTTCTTATATGATTTATCAACTATATGGTTTACAAATTATAAGTTTTCACATGACGCCCTAATCACCCTTCATAACCCAACACACAACTACAACCTGCTTTAAACCAACCTAACCTAACAGTTCATAATTCACATACCACACAGCTCAACAACAATACTCTAACAATTACATATCCTCAATAACAAGCTCAATATTCATCAATCAAAGTTCCACAGAAAGGCACTCACAAGATCACCAAAACACAATATCAAGTTCACTAATGATAAATATGTGCAATGGAATGCAATGTCAAGTATAGTGATGCATGTTTGACCTAGTGATACACACTCGCTGTCTCTCAGTCCGGGACCCATGGGGGACATATCTATCCATGCATCCATCGTGGCGCGCGATACGATCCTTGATAATAGTAACCATCGCGGCGCGCGATACGTCCCTCGAAATATAGTATCCATTGCGGGGCGCGATACGTCCCTCGAAATATAGTATCCATTGCAGGGCGCGATACGTCCCTCGAAATGATACATCCTCTTTAATTTCTTATTCTTTGTCAATTCACATAATATCATACACCTAATAATTAATTACATATCTCAATATATTAAAAACTGAATTTATAATATAATAAACGACAAATATTATTAATTTCGAAGCCATTGTTACAAAAACAAATCAGTGGCGGCGCATCTTGACCCCACATGTAAATCCCCATCTATAATTCATGATTCTAATGATTTCCTACTCGTCAGTGATTCAAACAAAAATAAAAGTTCTTATCAGTTCGTCCCCACCCAAACCAAAAATATTACATGCTAAATTTCCAAATACCTATCAACTTTCATTAAATAATAATATTAACAATGAACATTTTTCAAGTATTAAAAATATAGATATCACAAGTTTCAGATTGTTTCTTACACGCCGCCTGAGGCACGTCTCCTTCGTTGTTCCCTTTTTGTTTCTAAATAAAATAATTAGGTATAATTCAAAGTGGTAAATTTCACTAATTTAATTTTATTATATGGTACAAATGGTATAAGGTCTTAAATAAATGATCACTTTAGCCCATTAACTATCGATTAAGTCAATTACCCATCAACTAATTAACTAAAGTCAAGTGAATACTTCAAAATTACCATAAATAACCTTCCGGGTCATTACAAAAACGTAAAAGTTAATATAAAACCTAAAAACTAATACATACACTAATATACACAAGAGTTTAATATTTCTTGATAATATTCTCTAAAACAAAGCATATAATTATAGTTCATGTGTATAATTAGTATATACCAATTTATATCCTTTTGTTTTTAGTTTATTTAAAAGAACGTTATCCTTCTATAATAAAGAAATAATTAAACTTTAGAAATTCTTCTTTTACCATAAGGTTTGTTTTAAATCAACAATTATATAGGCAATTCATTTAATCTTCTCTCTTGATATTGTTAGTCTTAGGTAAAAGTTATTAATTTTAACAAAAATTCTTTCGCCGAAAGTAACTGATAGATAAACTATTAAAATTATTCTATAAGTAGTCAACCAACAGTTATGTTGAATGTTGGTTGACTACCTGAATTTTCACCTTATTGATTGATACGATAAGTGTTTGATTTTCTACCCTTTAATTCTTTCTCCAACCTCTAATTTTTTCTTTTTTTAGAAAAAAAAAGATTGGATATATATGTGGATGTTGCACTGTCCAAATCCACACTTTGTCTAACAAGGATTTGCTTGGTATGAAAAAGTCAAAGAATTATGAAGTAATAGTTAATTGAAATAATACATTTGGAAAATAAGATTGATAATGTCTTTATAGCTAGAGAGGATATTTCAAATGAAAAAGTTACAAATATATATGTTTCGATCAATTAGTTTATATATATATATATATATATATATATATATATATCATTGTCAGATACATTGATCTCTACTCTATTGTTGCGTAAGATACATTTCTTTGTTTGTCGCATTCATTGGTCCCTACTGATTTTGTTGCGTCAGATACATTTCTCTGTTGTCGGATACATTGTTTATTTTTACTCTGTTGTTACATCGGATACATAACTATGAACATGATTCATAATGGGAATTGGAAGGGATGTATCTGAGAGTGGATTGTTGTAATTTTTTAAAATGATAGTAAATTTTAAAAATTATAATATATTAAATTGTATATTTATATAATTCTTCTAATTAATAATACATGAACAAAATATTGAAAACAGAAATTCCGTTCAAGTAATAACTAATTCCATGTACTATTATTCGTTATATAACAATTCTTACATTATTATTCATCACATAATAAATCTTTCATTGTTATTTATCATAAAAACAATTTTGCATTATAATTTATCCGTATAACTAATAAGTGAACCAAATAAATCCACGAGAACCAACCAAAACCTAGCTAGTTATACAAAAACACTCCACATAATGTCAAAAATATGACTAAAAATAAATTAAAAAATCCTATTCATCATGTCAAATTTATGATAAGTGCAAAAAAGTTGTAAAAGAGAAGAAAACAAATAATAATGTTATTGTCCAACCAATTCAATAAAAGGAAAGGCATAATATATAAACGTATTTTTTGATTTACCCCTCAATTGTTATTTAGGTTCTTCAATTTAGAATCTGTATAAATAAATATTTAAATTTCTATAAAATTAAATTAATAAATATATATACGCCACTTGAAATAACACGCAGTGACACAAAACGTCATATAAAACACAAATATCTACTTATATATACATAAAATTAAAAATTATAAATATTCATTAAGATCAAATTAAACAGTACATTTATATATAATGTCAAAAAGAAATTTGGCTATTTGATGCACGTGCCTATATAGAGTTTAACTTTATGTGGCCGCTAGTGAGAAAATTTTGGTGGCTAAAAAAAATATTCAAAAAAGAGATTTTTATCTTGAAAATAAAATATACTGAATAATTTAATAGTGTGAAAAAAAATTTAATGTCAATTTTATTTGGTATGATTTGGTACTCATGAAGTTTGATTTTATTATTTTACAATAAAGTTCGATTTTATTAGTTTATAGTATGATAAATTGAGAATTATAATTTGTTCGTCATATAATAAAGAATTTGTGACTTTGATTTTTAAAATTTTTTAAATTATATCATACTAACACCTTAATCATATAAAAATATTTAAAATTAAAGAAACTAAGAAAGTACAAACAATTTTCTTTGTTACTTAATTACACGAAAAAGGATATTCTAGTCAAATTTTCAATGTTTAAAGTAGATTATGTATACACATTCAGATCTAGCTCTCAATAACATAATAACAATCACCTTTATAACGACATTTCATTATAAAAGTTAAGCCTTTTCGAAATCAATATTTTATGTTATGTTTTACTTCTTTGTAACATTCTTTTTACCTACAACAACAATATCTAATCCGCACATTTTCTTGCCATTTCATATATATCATACATATCCTACACAAATACAAATACAAATTAGCCACACATATGCAGACACTTAAATCTGTCCCTAAATTTTATTTTGGCACTCCAACTCAACATTGTCTCATTTTAACCCATCAACTTCAATTTTCATGTTTCATTTAGACACTTCTAAGTGATGTGGCAGAATGTGTGCATCACACTTTCTCTGAGTGAAAGCCAAAAAAAATAAAAAATAAATAAATAATTAACCCTTCAACTCTATTTTTTATGTACCATTTAAACATAGATTACTGATTTTATGATTGTTTTTTTAAAATTTATGTTCTTCATTACAATTACGCAGGATCGTTTCTACCATAAGGCCACTAAAGCAATCACTTGGAACCCTAAATATTTTAGGCCCCAATTTTTTTCTAAAGATATATATATATATTACTACTCTTATATTTACCTTTTTTTTATTTCCCTTTCTATTTTTTCTCTCATTATTAAATATTCTAAAGTCTATCAAACGGTAAAACCTCGTTATGAATTTTGGCTTTAGGTTCCAAACTTGTTGAGACGGCCCTACGATTAAATATATTTATAGCCTAACATCAAACACTTATCTATAAATATCTTGTCGATGATCAAATCTTTTATGTTATTGGTTGATAGTTATAGAATTAAAAGTCCTATATAAGTAAAAAAAAAAAAAAACTATGTTGATTGATTATATATCCAAGGATGATCTCAATGAAACGATAATTGGAATTTCTGTGGACAAAATTTGTAGAATAAATTATTGGAGATATTATATATTGTCATAAACTGTAACATGATTTCGACTTTGTGGTTATCTTTAGATAGTTCTTTAGCTATCATGAACACATTTGAAACAAACTGATGAATTGGATGTGGTATCGTTTGACTCACATACTAGTTATACATATAAATTATAATGCAAGATTATTTATACGATAATGCATGAATTTTATTGCTTCTAATTAGGTTAGACATTGCTACAGGGAAGTCAACCAAGTTGCAGATGCTTAATTGGCAAAATGGAGCTAGTATTATAAATGAAGAGTTATTTACTTTTACACATGATCACCTACTATCGATATCCATCGGACCTTATAAACATGATCTCATACAAATAGAATCCCTAAGGCATAAGTGTTTTATATTAAAAAAAGAGAAAATGACGGAGTTTTTTAAGAGTCGCCACTTAATTTTTAAAGGAAAATTAAGAAAACTATTATTTTTCAAAAGATTAAAAAAGAAATCAATCGAAAATATTTAAAGGGTTCGGGGTTCATATTAACATTTCGGGAAGGGTTTGAAAGCACCCGAAATGGCCGCTAACATGCGGTTATCCGATAATTAACTATTTGGCTAAACGATTTTAAGAAAATATGCATACTTGACAAGTTTAAGACATAAACCGCTTAAAACTTAAGATTATTTTCTAGGGGAAGAGGGAAGTAGTATAAGGGATTACTACTTAAGTAAAATACTTTTCAAAGTAATTTAAATAATAGATACTTATCTAATTTTTTAAGAAAAATATAAGTAGTCAAAATGGTAATCTTTTGGGGAATTGATTTAGGGAAAAACCTTGAAATTAAATAAACATACTAGCATGCAAAGTCAATTAGAGAAAAGATATGGGCCCAAGTCCGATTTCTGTCCGCCTGAGCAGGTACTTGTGCCTAATTTCGTTTTGGGTCAAACATTTAAATTACATGTACCTGTCTTAGTCTAACATAAAAATGTTTTTTCCTTTTTCTCCCACCTGTCCTAAAATTAGCAAATAATACCAAAAATAAATAGGCCCTTGGCCCAATTATAATACAAGACTAAACTGGAATTTCGGGAGGGACTTTTACCCATTTTCGTGACTGTATACAGTGTATACCGCTGCTGTATATCACTGTATATTCTGCATATTTCACGTATACTGCTGTATACGGAGTGTATACAACCTTTAATTTCGCTCCGAACACTTGCATTTTCTGTTTTCCAGCTTTGTTTCAGCTTCCCTTTCAACCCCTTGATCTACTGATGAGAGATTGACTTGAGAGGAGGGTAGATTGGGCCTCCGTGGCCCATTTCGAAATGCAAAAAAGATTGGAAAAGAGTCCGGTGGACTCACACGAAAGGGCATGCAATGAAGACAAATAAGAAAATTAGCAAATGGTATTACATTCAGAATTGAAGTAAAGAAAAGAAAAATAAGATGTAACAGTGCTATTACTAACAAGGGCAAATACAAGAAACAAGACCAAACCACCTGATGAAGCTATGCAATAAAATATTCAACTTTACCATCTCACTCAAATCTACTGTAAAAACTATCCCTTTTGATATATTTAGAATGAAACAGATTAAAAGGCAAACAAGGACTAACTACAGATGTTAACTCAAACAAAACTTTCAAATGGCATTTCAAGACAAACATTTGTTCCATTAATTCTTGATCAAGAGGAAATGAAGAAAGATACATCTATTTGGCGAGAGCGGAAATCAACAACAATCGAGACTCTAAGCTAAAACAGTGACAATCCAAGAGATGTGCATTAGTATTATGCAACACAACATGTATGGCTTTATATTTGAGCTAAACTAAGCACCTTCACTTCTTAACCCAAGCAGCAGCTACACTTTAAGCAAGATGCATAAATTTACGCCATTAAACTGATAACTAATACATGATTAAGAACATCTAAACAACTAAACTCAAGAGCAATACTAATTATGAACAATTTTGGACCAAGGCAGACTAACAACAGTTGAAACCCCAAAACGTTGGAAAGAGAGCAATCAACAAACATAATCAGATAAACACAAGAAATAAGCTAACTTGGCTGGAAGATTTAAACATTTTAAAGAATCACATGGGAATTAGCAGTAATAAAAAAAAAGGAATAGAATACTGAACTACCCATCCAAATTTCAGCGAACAAGCAACGAACAAGGATTTCTATCGATTTAAACGCATAACCAAAAAATAGAGAATGATTAGAGGTTAACGAGGCAGAGCTAAGGGGAGAGATTTTTGCCTTCTTTCAGGCAACGAACTAGGCGAAACGAGCTAACCACGAAGACTATTCCTCCACCAAAACGAGACTACAAGGCAATAGTGAGAATGTCGAGTTTGAAAACGAAACCGAAACTTGAGTATTCCTCTATCTCACTCGTCTATTTTTTATCTCAAAATCTTTGTATTTTTCTTTCTATGATGTATCTAATTTTTGAATATCGACTCCATTTTTTCTAACTTTTCCTCTTATTTCTTTCTATTCGTCTACAAGCCAAAAACCAACCTAAATAATGAAGAAGAAAGAGACTTAAATAGAGGAGATTTTCAGGTTGATTTAGGGGGGGAAACGGGAGGGAATTGGGGTCCATTCGAAATTCGAAATTCGAATTCCTCTCTAGAGGATAAGGTTGCTGCTGGACCAGTGCCAATTTCAACGGATTTGGAAAGGCATCCGTTCAATTTCTGAGCAAAGGACGAATGAGATGCAAGATTGCTCCACCTGGATTCTGTACGAGAGAACAAGGGAGAAAAGAGGATCACGCGACTTGGGTCACGTCTAGGTTCGCTGCCGGATCGTACTGGTCACGAGGAAGAAGAAAAGAATGGGGTCGCTAGGTCTCTGCTCAGTTTCTGGGCTTCAATTTTGCTGGAAGAAGAAGAACGAAGCAAAGTGGGGTCGCTGGGTTGTATTGGAACGTATTGCTGATGTATTGTTGCTAGAATGGGTTTTTGAATGTTGAGAATAGGTTGGGTTTTGGTTTAAGTAAATTGGGCTAAAAGAATTGGGTTGATTTTGGCTCAAAGTGTCAATTCTTGGATTGTAAGATTAGAATCCAAGATTGGCTAGATGTGTTATAACGAAATGGCCATATGAATTAAAGATGTAGCCAAATTGAATTGAATTTAGAGAATTTGACTAAAATTTCAATAAGACGAATTAATATTAATTAATTAACGAGCTTCTTAATCTTAATAAAATAAAATAATTAACTTAATTATAAACTAATTAATTTAAAATATAACTCATTGAATAATTAAACTAATTAACCACATATTTAACTAAGACAAAATCTTTTTTGAGATAATTTTCAAATATTTATAAAATATACTAATTATACACATAATTATATAAAAATCATATTTATTATTTAAAAATTATGAAATTACTTGAAAATAACTCAAAAAAAATATTTGAATTTTATAAAGTCAATTATTTCAAATTGTTTGGAATTTAAGAAGCTCGATAATTGATTTTATATTGTGGAGGGCCAAAATTGGGTGTCAACAATAAGCAGAGGAAGAATTATTTTGTATAGAACTGATCCAATTGAGATGTTATAGCTAATTTTGTCTATCACACTGGACTTGTAAATTTGTGCAAAACAAACCTTAGTTTTTGTGAAGCAGCTACTGGAATGGGTTGAGCTTAAGCTCCCCGTGGCTTTGTAATTTTATTCATTAATATAAAGGTCTTACCATTATGCGGTGATAAATTATTATTATTTTTTTTTGAAGGGAAAATAGTTTTTTAAAAAAAATGCATGGATTTTTATTAGACAGTGAATATATAATGGTACATGAGATGTTAATAATGTTATATAATGAATATGATTAGTTGATTACTTAGAGTCTACTCGGGTGAATTTAATTATAACTTATCACTTATAGGTTAAAAGTTATAAGTTAAAGATTTTTTATGTGGAGGGTATTTTTTATCATAAAGGTTGATAAGATTAGGAAAAACATAGACCTTGGCCTCTTATTGTTTCAAAAACCACAAGAAGACATTCTTGGAAAAGGATTTTGAATTTTTTAGAGTAAATTTTAAGCGAAAAATAAGAAAGTTAAAAGATGAATTAATGAGGAAAAGGTAAAAATTAGTTATTACTGGGGAGAAAAAGAGCAATAAAGGGAGGCCAATTTAGAAAAATTAACAAAGGCACTTTTTAATTTTCTTTGTAGAACTTCTTATACTCATCATTAAAGTCTTTGCATCAGCCTCATCCACAAGTTTTGATTTGATATTTATCAATTCCATCCTCTCAATGCTAAAAAGTCCATTTTTCTCCACTACTTTAGTCATGTCTTGAGGAGAGGGATAATATAATGGTAAATTGAATGAGTCAACTAGAGATTTATCTAATTTTCCCTATGACAAAAAGAAAGAAATATCAACTACTAATTTATTATCAGTGTATTTCAATTTATGTGAACATATTTTCTTTTTAATTTGTTGAAAAAGTGCTTAGCATATTTAATATCATAAGTTCCAACTAAAGTGCTTGTTATAATCTTATAGGCTATAGCCACACAAATATTTTGTCACAATATAAGTTTTAAAAATCTTTACTATTTAAACTTTGAAAACTTTATGCCTAGTAAAAAAAGTTGAAATAAATTGAAATGGGTAAAAGTATATGACATACTAACATACACTTGGAACTTGTTCAAAACAAGTCAAAAGGCAAAACATCGTCATATAAAATAAAATAAAGATTACCTCATTCACCATATCTATAAGACTAGAACCAAAAAATCCCAGAAGACGTACGTAGCCTGAAAATGGTGTAACAAGCACCATCATTCCTCCGGGAACAATCTCCTCAGCTCTTGCATTAAAGAACATTTCCATGTCCTTTTCAAATTGAGCAACATAAGCATTCACTATTTCAACATTTGATGCACCAACATAGTGAATCAGTCCCTTATTCCATGCTGGGGTTTTCTCATCTAGCAATTCTTTTGGAAGCTTGGAAAACCAATTTATAGCACAAGAAGAATGTAGAAAATGTATTGATCGCGATGGAAATAACCTATCATAAAAATATCCTGGAATTCCGGATGCATAGTAGGATTGATCAACGCGTAATGATTGAAAGAGGGTATTGAAATCATTGGTGGTTTGATCATTGAAGAATATTTGGAATTCAAGAATACTCTTGGTGGAATCTATGACTTGGTCTTGGTATAAGTACTTGTCCTTTAGAGCTTCTACAATATGTTGCATTGAGCTAAAAGTGTTTGGTCCAACAGAACATCCTAACTCTGTAATATGTATTGTGTTTGAAGAGGATAATATGGTCTTGATGTCAAGCTTTCGAATAATTGCATCTCTCATCATCTCCTTTGCACCATCTATTATTTCTTTCTGCGTGCAATTATAACAATAAAGTCACGTTGATAGAAAAGTTCAGTTACACTTTAGTATGATGACAAAAATATTTATTGATGTTTGTGTAAGAACGGATAAAGTTACTTATTTTACCATTATAGTCGGTAAAATACAATCAATTTAGTATGATATATAATTATGTTTTACTGTTATAATGGATAAGCTTGCATCATGTTCTATCATGACCGCAATCGGGGACACCCTAGCCCACTTGTGGGCCTTGCCATAGGCAGAATGCTGGTGTTATCCAACAATCCTCCTCCCAACACCTGCCTTATGCATCATGTTGTTCTTGAAAATCGAATCATGATCTTGACTCTGATACCACCTATTAGGATCTAGCGCTTACCATCATGCCAAAAGATATAACTAATATCAAGGGCACAACTTTATTTCTTAACTATATAAGTTCATAAGCAAGCTTCATGTTCGATGGTAACTCCGACCTGGGTCACCCAGCCCCCTTGTGGACCTTGGCACATGCATAAAATTGGCATTATCCAACATAATGCTTGATGAATTCCTAATTTAGAGTTTAATATTTACACTCACAAAAAAAATAATTGTACAAGAAAATGTGCTTGATATAAGTTGGATTAATAACTTAGAAATTAGATAACCTGCTATAATATAATATGTTAAACTAAAATATAGGAGTATATATTTTCATATATATACAAACACCTTAAATCTTTTTATTTTTAAAAAACTTATGTGTAGTACTAGAGATCAATACCTGCAAATGGGAGTTTTTGGAGTAGCTATAAAGACCATCACCAGTATTCATAGGAAAAAATGTTGTCATTTTTGGCTAATGCTAATTAATAATATGCTTACTAATCTTTTTTTCTTTGAATTTTTCTTGCTCAATGTTTTCTCCACACATGCATGCATGTTCTTATATATGTGAATTTTTTGCATTGTTCAACTCCACACTTTATCAAATAAGGACTTGTTTGGCAAGGAAAAGCCAAAGAAGAAGAAATCTCAAAAGAACACGTTTCATTTTACCATTGGTGATGTTATCCATTAGGCGGAAGAATTAATAAGAAACATAATCTAGGATTTCTTAGGTAACTGTATTGGCAATAGAAAGATCTTTTTAACAAAATAGGCTTGTGTATATGTAATCTATGGATATTGTATAAATAGTTATGTAATATGTCAATATTGTATAAATAGTATAAAATTGTGTATATATAACTATGCATATACAATATTTATACATTGCACCAGTAATTAATATTAGACTAAAAATCAATATTTTTCACGATCCAAAAATAGACGTGATGACACTTGTCTATTCCCACCAAGACAAGTCAGCCTCAATCCAAACGAAAAGAAAGAAATGCGGAAAACAGTAAAATTAAGAACAAGATAAAGCGGCAAAACTTATTCTTCTATTAAAATCCCCAGAATCTGGTTGTCACGTGTACAGGCTACTAAGTACATCAGTACAGAATCTATATATATATATAAAGGAGGAACATAGTGTAACATCTCGCACCTAGAAACGACTAGAAAGAGTTAAAATCTGAAAATATTGATTTTTGGAAAGACTAAGGAAATCTGGAAAATTATGTCTAAGTTAAGGAAGTGAGTTTTTGTCATTTTCAAACGGCCATAACTCCTAGCTCAGGATGAGTTAGGAGAATTTCTTGACATGGTTGGAAATCCCTTGGATATATATTTCCAACGCCGCCTAGTTTGCAAAATTCCAACATCGTATGAGTGAGATATTCCTTTCAGAAGTTGGGCTGTTGGATTGAGGAAAGTCCCAATCCGGATTTAGGGAAGGGAAAAGTAATCTTTCCTCTAAGTTATTTCCTAATGTGATTTTAGGGGTTTATTGGGGGTTAAAACAGAACCTAAATCAGTTTTGGAAAATTAAAGAACGCTTAGGGCTTGGAGAAGAGAGAAAGGAAGAAAGAACGGGAGAAAAAGGCAAGAATTCGTCAAGATCATCCAAGCTTGCGAGTGGAATTCGTCGGGGGTGATCCCTATTAAGGTATGTGAGATATTTTAGTGATGGGTTAGTTCACCCATACACCAATTTGTTTTAATTCAGCGATTTGGAGTTGTTTACATGTTAGGAAGTGAAGTTCTTGAAGAACATTGTTGAATTCTTGTTGGTTGATTGTTGAATGCCCAGTGTTGATTTTGATTCGTGTTTCCGGGTTGTTTTTCGAGTTAAATCTATTGGGTATTGAGGGCATTAATGATCCTAAGTGTTTGGGGAAAAAATCATAGAAGTTTAGAGGGTTTAGAGATGAAAAACGAAGGAGAAAAGTCAGAGTTTGCTGGGCAAGGGGTTGGTGTGCCGCGCCTCTTAGAGCGCCCCACTTCAGAGTCTGAAGTTTGGCCTCTGGGGCAACGCGCCAGCCAGAGCGCCACAACTTTAGCTCTGAAGTTTGTGCTCTAGCGCCCCATGCCTCTCAGAGCACCAAGGACGCCAGTTCACCCTATTCTTCCCCCATCTTTTCGTACTAGTTTCTAAGCGATGTACCTACGCTTTCTAGTTGGTTCCAACACTCTAAGGTACATCTAAACATCATGAAATCATCCATAAACATGAGATCATGAACCTTGAATCCATAATCCAATTCAAGGAAAGTTAAGATCAAAGTCAAAGAAGTTAAGAGTTAAGTCTAGAAGTTAAGAAGCAAGTCAAAGCAAAGTTTCTTAAAGTTTTCAAGAGTCTTTATTAAACATTTAAACTTCGTTTTAAGGCTCAAGTTTCAAGTAAAGTAAATAGTAAAGAGTTGAGTTCATTTCTCAAAAGTTATTAGAGAACTAAGTATTCCCAAAGAAGTTTATAAATGTTTTCACATTTGAGCAAGAAAGGAACTATGATTTCCAAAAGAGCCTTTGGGCTAGTTTTCAGTAAAGGGAACATCGATTCCAAGAGAGCCTTTGGCTAAACTTTGAGCAATTATCTCAAACTAAAGAAAGAGGTGTTTAAAACTGTCACGACCCAAGCCTAGAGCCTAAACGTGACCGGCGAATGGGGAACCCGAAGGAACCCCAAACAAGCCTCATAGCGTATCATTACACATCCTTGGTCACGGAAGCAATTAAATGACCATGAGCAATAAGCATAATCAAAGGGGGGGAAATCGGGACTAAGGGAGCAAGAGAAAAAAAAGAAGAAATGATACATAAA
>JAJOOR010013437.1:0-28824 GCA_036250505.1 Solanum acaule | reverse complement strand
ACTAGTGATTTATCTATATTCCTGTCATTTATTGCTACTGAGTAGTTAGCACTTATTATGAATTTAAATTTTTGGTATATGAGGTTACCTTTTACTGCGCTTATTATACTTTTTTCTATGGGTTGTATAATTCTATGATCTGCTAAGTATATTTCTATGGGTGTATCTATTCCTTCTCTAAAACATGTTTTTATTAGTATGAAGAGTTGAATAATGAAGCCTCTAATGAGGTTGATGATGCACTGAAAACTGTTGTTTCTTGTCATGCTAAAAAGTCAAATGTGGGGGTTGTATGTCCTTCGGTACCTACAAAGTTGTTACCGAAAGATACTCCGCCACTTCCTCAAAGATCGAAGAAGAGGGATGAAGACGTAAAGTTCCAAAAATTTCTTTATGTCTTCAAAACTCTTTCAATTAATCTCTCTTTGGTGGAGGCGTTGTTACAAATGCCGGGTTATGCAAACTTTATAAAAGATTTGGTCACAAAGAAGAGAACTATGGATTTCGAGACAATTGAAGTATCCCATAGTTGTACTACCATTATGTCGAGCAATGTGGTTGACAAGAAGGATGACCCTGGGTCATTTACTATGCCTTGAACTATAGGGATGATCCAACTCACGAAAGCATTGTGTTATTTGGGGGTAAGTATAAACTTGATGCCCTATGCCATTTTCAAGAAAGTTGGGAGTGAGCCTAAACCTACCACTATGCGTCTTCTCATGGCCGACCACTCTATCAATTGCCCTATTGGCATTCTTTATGATGTTTTGGTGAAGGTAGATAAATTTATATTTCCGACTTATTTTGTGATCCTCGATTGTGAGATTGATGTCGAGGTCCCTATTATTCTTGGTAGGCCATTTTTGGCCACCGAAAAGCTCTAGTTGATATGGAAAGTGATGAACTGAAATTCCAGGTAAATGGTTAGGAAGTTACATTCAATATTTGTAAATCTATGAACCAACCTAGTGACCTCCATGTAATATCGGTCATTGACGTGATTGTTGAAGCGGTTGCTACTGTGAGTGAAGTCTCTTGTGTTGGAGAATCTTTGGATGTCGTCCTTTTAAACTATGATGGGGAAGAAATTCAAGATTATGATGAGGTAGTGGCTGCTCTATCGGGTGTAGGTTCTTATTCTACGATCCCTTTGAAACTTGATATCAATTTGAAGAATAGGGAAAGTCCTCCCGCAAAGCCATCTATTGAGGAACCACCAAAGCTTGAAATGAAGGTACTTCCACCTCACCTTTGTTATGTGTTCTTGGAAGCCAATAATATTTTACCCACGATTATTATTGTGGATTTGCTTGAATAGCAAGCGCAAGCATTTTTTCGTGTGTTGAAAAGGTATATCAAAGCTATTGGGTGGACGATTTCTGACATTGTGGGAATCCCTCCTGGTAAATTACTCACAAGAGTAAATTGGCTAGTGATTGTAAGCCAAGTATTGAGCATCAAAGGAGGTTCCTCCAATGTAAGAATTCGTAAGAAAGACATTATCAAGTGGCTTGATGTGGGAGTTGGCTACCTTATTACGGATATCAAGGAGGTTAGTCCCATTCAATGCATTCCAAAGAAACGTGGTATGATCGTGGTCCCTAATTAAAAATGATAGCTTGTGCTAATGCGACTGGTTACTAGTTGATGTATATGTATGGACTATCGTAATTTTAATGCTTGGACTGAGAAAAACATTTCCCGATGCCCTTTATGGATCAAATGGTCGATAGACTTGCGTGTTGTGGATGGTATTGTTTCTTAGATCCAAAGCCAAGGTTGATTCGATGGGTATTATTATTGCAAAAGTTTGGCTTGAAGTCAAACATTGTAAAGGGTGTGAGAACTAAGTGGAGGACCACTTGTCAAGGGTTTAAATGAATGTGGTTGTTTCCGGTGAAAAGGATATTGAGGAAGCCTTTCCTAATGAGTCAGTAATAGTTTGTGTTGAATGGTACTTTGACCTGGTATATTGATTTTTCTAATTATGTGGCGTGTGGGATTTTTCCCGATGGGCTCAATTCTTACCAATAAAAGAGGTTCTTTTTTTATGCAAAGAAGTATTGATGAATTATATTTTCAATACTTCTGAATTTCAAAAAATTATGAATGATATTTTCAATCCATATTTGGATTTCATCATTGTTTATATTGATGACATTTTGGTTTATTCAAAAACTTTAGAGATGCATATTAAGCATTTAGATATTTTTAAGAAAATAGTTATACAAAATGGTTTGGTAATTTCTAAACCAAAAATGAGTCTTTTTTCAAACAGAAATCAGATTTTTAGGCCATCTGATTTGTCAAGGGAAAATAACTCCTATACAACAATCTATTGAATTTGCATCAAAATTTCCTGATATCATTACAGACACAGTTACAACGGTTTTTGGGAAGTTTAAATTATATTTCCCCATTTTATAAGAATTTATCTCGCGATTTAACCCCTTTATATGACAGGCTAAAACAGGATCATAAGAAACCTTGGACTGATAGTCTCACCAATTTAGTTAAAACTATAAAATAAAGGGTTAAATCATTGCCTTGATTAACTCTTGCTAATCCAGCTTGGCCAAAGATTTTTTTGACTGATGCGTCCAATATTGGGTATGGTGGAATATTAAAACAAATTAATCTGAATGATAAGAATGAATATCTGATTCGTTTTCATTTAGGTAAGTGGAGCGATGCTCAGAAGAAATATGCAACGGTAGCTCATGATGTCTTAACTATCGTAAAATGTGTTATAAAATTTCAAGATGATTTATATAATCAGAAATTTATAATAAAAACTGATGCTCAATCAGTTAAGTATATGTTTGATAAAGATTTTAAACATGATGCGTCTAAATTAATATTTGCTAGGTGGCAGGCGCAATTATCCCCTTTTGATTTCGAGATTCATTATAAAAAGGGAAGTGATAATTCCCTCCCAGACTTCTTATCTAGAGAATATCTTTCTTCTTGAACAATGAGTTTTCTTGACTTATTTCTTGATAAAACTTTGGTTACGATTTTGAAAGCAGTTCCTCTTAATAGAGATTTACAGGAACATATTTTATGGAAAATTATACACGGAATGGTGATGGATATCGTCGCTGATTACATGATTGAACAAGAGCTTTATGAAAGCTTTTATTGTGATGAAATTTATAACATTTTAGATGATTAAAACTGAATGTTATGCTTGCAGAATGGACCCTCCTTGGGTAACCAAGGCTAGAGGAAGGGGCAATAGCTCTCGAGGAAGGGGAAGATCGTCCCCCAGTTCATCAAGATCATCATATGGATCTTCATCAAATACTCCTATAATACAAAAGGGAGGAATGGGTTTATATAATTTAAACTCAAAGGCGCAAGAAAAGGCTTCGTCATCAATCCATCTAGAAGATATTCCAGAAAATAATTCATTATATGCTCAATTACAAGCATATTTATCACAAAAGCAAAGTAATACTTTTGCTGAAAGAACTAGAGAAGAGGTTGATGATATTAAAACCTACGAAAAGGTGGAAAAAAGAGATATGATATTTCTCTTAGAAAGTGCTGATATACACAGAAAAGAAGAACCATGGAAAATATTCCAAAGGTACTTATTGAATGGACTTTATTTCCCGGGTGAGTCATACAAAACTCGGACCTATTATGAAAATCTTTTGATAAGTATGGGTGTTGAATTTCAACATTTTTCGGGATATAATACAAGTCCAAATGTTTATAACTTTTCCAAAATGATTATAAAGAAAATTATTGCCATTGAAGATTGGGGTATTTCCTCAATGACCGAAAGAGAATTTAGCCTTAATAAAGTCACTGTGAAATTTACCTTTTGGGATTATATCCAGGCATTTAATAAAGTTCTTTGTTATAACAATGAGAGACATAAACATACTTGGTTTATCAAAGTATGTGCAAAAATATTTGTTAATCCTTTACCAAATTGGTTTTTAAATTGGTGGTCATACCACGGGCCAACTATAAAGATATTGCCCGAACCATTTCTAAAGTTATACAGAGAATGGACAAAAGTTTCTCCAGACCTCAACAAGTTATACCAGCAAGAACACATCTGCTATTTATAACAATTGAGCAGATTTATTTCTTTATAGAATTTTCTGTGCCATGGATTCATAAATGGGTTCCAGAAGTAGATTTTACTCAGGAACAAATTCTTTGTTTATACCGGACATATTATAATAACTTTTGGGACAAGTTGATGAAGAAAGACCCTCAATCGAAGGCAATCTATGGACAAGAATTACTGGACTTAATTTCCAAAACTGTCCAAGAATATAAAACAATTCCTCATAAAGGAATCGTAGTTGATACTTCTGTGCATCATATGGCAAGAAAAATTTCTAATCAGGATGAGGAAGATCAAACCGAAATGATTAATAAATATTTAGAAGAAGTGAAGAAAAATCTGCTAAGTAATATAACTCATTACGCAAAATCAGATTCGTCCATGCGTAGTGAAACAAGCGATGATATACACGAAGCTCAACCATATGAAGAAGTTGAGCCGGAGGATGCATTGAAGAAAGCCGAAGATTATTTGGCAAAACTAAAGGACAAGATTTAGCAGATAAGCACTATCAACAGGCGATAAGCACGACGGGACAGTAAAGGGCCCGCGCTACTATAGCAACACTGTAGCTGAACAATAGATACACTGTTACCAGGACCTAGATAGGGGCCCTAGTATCCTGTACAAAGATGCTTTCTTTTCCTATAAATAAGTTTGTTTTTCTTTAATAGAGAGCAGGTTTTAGAAACCCCCCTTCTTGAATTTTCTCTCTCTCTCTTTCTTGTAAAAATTCTCTAGTTTTGTAAGTTTGCCGGACTTTGGCCGGAAGTTTAATAAAGGTTGTTGTTCACAACAAGGTACCGCCTTTTATTTATCTTCTTTATTAATTTATATTCTCCGATCTAAAGCCGTGACTATGTTCGGCTAAAGAATTTTATCTATGTCGGAAAACTAACTTCAGATTTATATATACCATGAGTGATCTAGACTTTACCGAAATATGAATAGATTTTTATATAAGTTTTTGGCATGGTTCCGACATGGTGGTACAGTCAGATTCAATGCAATACGTTAGTGGCTTTGTCTTAGTGACTTCGTCTAGCCAGCCGTGGTCTTAGCCTAATAAAAGAAGAATGAAAAGGGCGTCTCATACCCGGTTAGAATTGCTAGACACATGGGCTTCACTAACAATACGTATTTGAATCTTGACAGACCCTTTTCTTGGGTAAAAGGATCATATTCTTCTATACAGTCATTAAATTATATAAAAATCTGTATATATTTCGATTCGACTTTATTTAATAAATTCGAATGGCAAACAAGCTAGATCGAAGATGATCGTGCGAATTACCGCCTTTCATCGGAGATCCTGGTTGTATGGTTATTATTATTATTATTATGGTGTTATTTGAGAATTCTTAGTTGAGTAAAATTTTTGTCCTTCTTAGTCGTAGTTCACTTAATTAATTTTTAGTTTTGTTTTGTTTGCTTGTATGAATATTTCAAAAAGCATGATTGTTAACGGTAGCCAGGTGGACCAGCAAGACGATATCGAAAATCTCAACGATGTCCAAGAGCCCAACATCAATGGTCCACATCTCATGGGAGGTATTGGAGCTATCCGATTACCTCCAGTCGAGGGTAATGCAGTGTTCCACATAACGAGCACTATGTTGCAACTCTTGCAACTAAAGGGACTTTTCAGCGGGTTGGCTCATGAGGATCCTCACGAGTATCTTTGGAACTTCGTGGATTAGTGCGGACCATTCTTGTTCAAAAACATCTCTCAAGAGACTTTCCGATTAAGATTATTCCATTTCTCGTTGATGGGAAAGGCGTACAAATTACTTGCTGAGTTGCTGCGTGAATCCATCACTTCATGGGAGGAATTGGTCACCGCATTTCAGGTGCAATTTTTCTCTCCCTCAAAGATGATGGCTCTTCGGGATAGCATTCAGAGCTTTAAGCGTCTGGAAGGAGAGCCTCTGCACGAGACTTAGTTATAGTTCAAAAAGTTAGTGCTGCAATGCCCAATCCACGATTTGCCAGACAACGTGCTACTTCAATACTTTTATCGAAGTTTAAATTCGGTAAACAAAGGTGTCGTTGACCAACTCTCGCCTGGAGGCTTAATGCAGCAGCCATATGCAGTAGCTGTCCAACTTTTAGATGGCATGACAACCATCAATAGAACATGGTACACTCGCGAGGACCAAGTATCCCCTCTCATATTCAAGCTATCTAAGGAGTAGATTGAAAAAGACAATGAGAGAGACGAAAACATGGCCAAAATAATGACACAGCTTGGCATTGTATCCAAAAACGTCATGGGGGTTGGTGCCCGTAGTGTCAACGTTGTGGGGGTCTGGTTTGCAAATCCTGAAGAGACGAAATTTGAAGCACTATATAATGAGGAGGTAAATTTTCTAGCAAATCAAGGCATGGGCTATTGTTCAAACTACCAAAGACAGGGTGGTAACCAAGCCTAGGCTAGAGACGAAGGCTGGAAGGATAGAGATCGTGAATGGAGGGACCGATATCCAAACTGGAAAAATGGGGAGAAGGATAGATATGTGCCTTGGCATGAGCGCCAGAAGCCCAAGGATTGACAAGGTGGTAGGTCTGAGGATATGCTCTCGCGTATCCTCAACAAAGTTGAAGGGTCAGACAAAATGCTGAAAGAAGATGTTTCTACCCTTAGCCAGACTGTCACCTCCCATTCTGTTTCAATCAGCAGTTGGAGACCCAGATGGGTCATATCTCGTCTCACCTAAATCTGAGACAGCAAGGGGTTTTTCCTAATGATACTATGGCTAACCCCAAGAGTGAGGTTTAAAGGTAGACTTGCGTCATGCCACGACGTTAACTAAGGCGCTGTTTGGGAGGCAACCCAAAATCATTTATTGCTTTCTTTTGCTTTGATAAAATAATGGTGTGTTGATTGTGCAGATGGAAGTGTGGATAGTGAAAAAAAAGTGCAGATTGGCGAGCAATAGATCTAGTTGGTGAGTCACCGAAAGGGTCGGCGAATCTGACCTTATCCGCCATTTGACTCAAGACGTCGTCAATATTGGAGTCTGTAAAACTCAGTGAGCTTTGTACATTATTAGCGAATCACCAACTATGTTGGCGATCACGATGGAAACCGCCATTTGGACCCCCCGTCAAACCAGAGGTGCTATAAATTTCTGTTGTGAAACTAAACAGAGCTTGACTAATGTCGCTGAGTGGGCGAAAACTGGACGGTTTTTGCAAGCCAAAGATTTAAAAGTTTCAACTTCATTCACTTTCCCTCACTTTTTATCTGTCCAAACTCACACCTGCATTTTAGTTTCTATATTTCTTGTACTTTTAGAGCATTTTAGTTGTTGAATTGTGCTCGGACTTGGATTACATTGCCACTTAGCATTTCAATCCTCTCCTTAGCGACACAAAAGGTTAGTTCTCTATGCCCTAAGTTTAATTTATCATAAACTATACTCATTTGCAATAGCATGGTCTGGTTGAAATGTTCTACTCCTCCCTGAGAGTATTAGATTGTTTACATTCATGATTTAATTTGATATCCTTGCTCGGGTAGTTGTGACTGCTGAAGTCCCGTAATTGCATGCCTTAAACTGGATTAAAATTCGAGGGGTTGTGTTTGGTTGTTATGGGTCCTACCTTAATTATGCTGGTGCATGCTTTTATTTTGTTTTCGGGGGTTGTGGGGTTGATTTTGAGAAGTTTGGTCAAAAGTAGGCATGCGGGTCATTCGACGAGCTGTGACGAGCTCGCCGAACTATTCAGCGGTTCACCTAATTACCCTATCTCTCCCTTATTATCATGCTTTATTTGTTGAGGGATCTGTAACTTTCGGCGAGAAGTATGAGGTCGCTAAGAGCACTCGGCGACTCGCTGAAAGTCTTTTTTTTCGCCCTTTCTCTGCACCCCAAACTCATTCTGCATTGTGACCTTCAGCGGATTGTCTGTGGCTCGTCGAATGTATTCAGCGACACGTCGAATGGACTATCTAGTCTTTCTACAACCAAATGTCTTAATTTTGGTTGTCAAATATGTTCTAACATTATCTCAAGACTTTGAAGACATGGCCAGACCAAAAGTTGCAAGAAGAAACATGCCACCGAGACACATAAGAGTAGAAAAGTTCAGAAGAACTGCAAGGAGTGAGAACAAGACAGCCAGTTCGGGGAGAAGGATGCCCGTCAACCCTAATGTCCTTTCGTGGGCTCATGGGTTCAGCAATGCTATACACGTTTTTGTGGCAGCTCACGAGTTGGACAATATGATCGAGGCTAATATCACCGCAAAAGTTGAAACAGAGCGAAAAGAAAAAGAGAACCAGAAGTAGAATGACAACATTCCATGGACTGATGCCCAGACAGATGGAGTGCCTGCTTAGACAAGATATCTTCTTTACCTCCTTCTATATCTTTCTTTAATTGTCATTTTGGATATTTTGTTATGTGCATCTGAGGACAAATGATTTTATTTGTTGTGGGGTGAGGCCCACCGTTGTGTGCCACTCGTGAATCGTGTTTTGGTTATATTTGGGCTTTATGCTTAAATTGTGTGTACAGTGTTTCTGTGGATGTTTGAGCTTGTGGCTCCTTTTATTTTAAATATTGCAAAAAAAATTAAAATGATTTTGACCCGTCCAAAATTTTTTGCCACCTCTTGTGTGTTGAATGTGGCTGTTCTTTTGCAAAATTTAAGTCTCAGTTCTGATCTATACCAATGACTTGAATAGTGCTTACAATCGAACGAACATGAATGTATGGCTAAGATGAGGCCAAATGAAGTTGCATAGATAATATGTAAACTCTTTGCATCTCATTCTGAATAGCCATTTATCAAATAGATTCTCTTGTGATGATCATTGCACACTAGCGAAAGTGTGGAGTCTTGTTTGACTATAGTGTCAATGCCTAGTGTGATGATCTTACTTTGAACCATGCATGATAGATCCTAGAATTTGCCCCGTTGGTCCGGTCAACTAAGTGATGCTATCTCTTGATTTTATCTTAGGCAACTTCTAAGAGTGCGAACCAATTCACATATACCTCTTTTGTGACCAATCTTGTGAATGTGTGAACCGTTTTTGAGCACTCCTTGAACCTTACCTTTCTTTGGAAGAAACTTGATGAAATCATGACCTTTCTTTATCTATCACCCATAATCCTCATGAAGTTGTGGTTAGTTGAATAGCCAACTTAGGTCAAAAGCCTATGGGGGTGTGGTGAAAAGATAAGGGCAAATCAAGAAGTGCAAGAAAGTCACCCTTACCCATGGTTTTGAAAAAAAATGGAACCCCTCCATACAAAAAAAAAAAAAAGAGAGAAAAGAGAAAGAAAAAGAAAAAGAAGGAAAAGGAAGTGGAATAAAGTTGCGAAAACATGAAGAAAATAGGGTTTCCAAAAATTTGTGGGAAGTGAATAATAGGATGACTTATGAGCACTAAAGAAAATGATGAAAGAAGAGGAAAAGAAGTGTTGTGAGTACCACATCTCATGAGGATGAAAGTCATTAAGTCTAAATGACCATACATTTGCACTCAACCCCAGTACAAGCCTTGAAAAGACCATTTTGATCTTGAGTGCTGATCGGAAAATACGAGAAAACATATGGGTGAAAGCATGCATTGTGTTCTTCCTTGTGAGAGTGAGCGTGGGATTTGATTCCGGAACTCTAAATGATTAAACCTTTTTGTGTGAAATTGGAATCATTCCTTGTGTGAGTGCATTTGAACACTTTGGTTGGGCTTGAACTTGCATTTGAAGCAAGTATTGTGAGCATAAGATTCTTAGATATTGGTGAGTCACAACTTGAATCTTTGAGTACACATTTGATCTTTGCATAAGTAACTTGAGTCTTGTTGTGTGGATTCATGATTGAGTCTTCTATAGCATTGTTCGAGACACCCTTTTTGAACAGCTGAACTTGAGTTTGCTTGAGGACAAGCAAAAGTTTAAGTTGGGGGTATTGATGAGTCCACAAATTGGACTCATTCAGGGCTATATTTTAATAGAATTAGTGTCCTCAAATGCATATATTGTCTCAATATCTTATGAAAACCCTTAAGTTTCAGGTATTTGAAGTTGAGGCAAAGCATGGACACTACTTAGCAAAAAGGAGCAAAAACAAGTCAAAAGAACAAAGAAATGAAGATCTACGGATCGCTGAACCCATTCGGCGAATCGCCAAATGATCTTAGTGTCGCATTTTGTTCCAGTGTGTTGAGTGATAAATATATACTTCTTGAAAATAAATATAAACGATCGTATGCAATATATTTACCCAACTATGAGTCGGGGTCGATCCCACAGAGAATATGGAAGAATATTGTCAATAGAAAATATTTAACTCAATAGTCGTTGTATAAAAATGGGGGGATTTAAATTGAAATAAAATAAAAACAATAAAAATAACTTTGAACTAAGTATTTATTTATATTCAGATTATTAGAAATAACTAGGAATGTGTTCCCCATAAGCTCATAACGCGGTAATCCTAGTAATAGCAATCCTTTCCTAGTGTATTACATGCAAAGTGATAAGTTATGTATCTCTAAATCCTTGGATCGGCATCTAGAGAATTTCACCACGCACCTTGGTCCGACTACGTGTGTATAATTTACTAAGTCTTACATTTACCTCATATTAGACATCACATCAATGTATGGCTTAGTTTTTCACCCTTGAACCAATTGACATTAGACTATTCGATAGTATCACACTAAATATATGTTGAAAATTCTTTTCTTATTAACTACCTCCTTGGTCCAGCAAGTAGCAACAAGGCGAGTTCTAACGTTGGCCAATGTTAAAAACACTTTTAAGCGAAAGAATTATCAATACATGGAACAACACTATTCAAGAATTACTCAGTTACTATTCATACTTTGTTAATCGCTTATGGTTCCCACAACCCTAGATATGAAATTTAGCTACTCATTATCTCAAAAACACAATCAAAATCTCTTTAAATAATATGCTTGTGTTAATCAGAAAAAGTTAAGAATAATAGCTAAACTATTTTTTATTAATCACGAATACAAATAAATAATAAAAGAGAAGAAAAAATAAACCATAATTCTCCGGCCTCCACGGCAGCTCTTTCAAAGTTTCTAAGCTAGAAGAAAATTTATATTGTGTATTGTTTCTTGATTCTTGGCCCACCAAAGAATGCCTATTTATAAATATAGAAACCCTAAAATAAAATAATTGAGTTCAAGATAAATTAGGAAATTAAAACCCAATTGAATTGGGTTTTCCGCATTGTACGAGTGATTTCTCGATTTTCCAGGTGCGCCGCCTTCCATAATTCTGCAGAATTCACTTGCTGCCACGAGGAAGTAGCAAGAAGCACGAGTAAGAATTGAAATTCTACAATTTGCTGCCGTCATTTCCTTATGTATATAAATATATTATTTTATTAAATTTAATCTATTAAACTGTCTACTTGATTTTCTTCTTCAATCTTCCATTTTTAATTTGTTTTTGCTCCAAACTTCTTCATTTTCCACCAATTTAATCCTACAAATAAAATATATTATTTATCACAATCTATAAAATTTCTGCTAAAAAAGGACAAATATAAATAATAAATATGAGGCAAATAATGATTAACAATATGTATTTTGACCTCACATCAACACCCCACACTTAAAATTTTTGCTCGTTCTTGAGCAAACATTAAAGCTGATCTCAAAAAAATTCATACTAGCAATGTCATCACTTTGGTTAATACAAACAATTAGGTCATATACCAATGTTAAAATATCGAGTACACTTCTCAATCATTATCCAAGACATCCAAATAAATAACAAACCTCTAACCTCCTAACCATAAGGAAGGACTTTGAACTCATCAAATTAATGCTTGCTCACCTACTCTCATCAAAGAAAGTTAATAAAATCACCTATCTATCATGAAACAAGTGCCCTCACATGAAGAAATAGTCCACACACTCATATCAAAAGATTGAAGATAAATTAAGGACTTAACATCAAAGAACACTCTCACTCACAAAGAAAATTCACATGTATGCACAAGGAACCACATGCTTGCCCATTATGTACATCTCCACTAATTAAGCATGCTTGAATAGAATCAAATAGGACTTTAACGAGTTGTAATGTAGGCTAGGGGATGGGTAGGAAAACTATATAATAGTGACTTACACTTCCTTAAGCACTTAGCAATTTTAGACTTCATAACCCATTATTTTCTTCTCTTTATTTTCAGCCCTCTCTTCAACAATTATTTCACAAGTAATTCTCATCATCTCAAGAAGCAAAGTGAACTCATGAGATGGAAGCCCCTCCACCAATGCAATAGGGCGGGTTTCTAGAAGCAATCTCCCTATCCCATAACTATGTGCCAAAATAGGACTTAGCTAGTGGATCCACCTAGAAGCAAACACATTTAGTTCTACCTTAGGCAAGTAGAACACCTTATTTTGGTGTGGGGTTACACGACACCGGATTCCATGTAGCTTACATGGTCTATGTCAGTTATGGCTACTTTCCCTATATAATAAAGATAATAAATGAGACATGAACTATACTATGACTTCTTAATGAGTTTTACTTAGTACGAGTGGGGGTATGGGACTTCACTTCCACATTGCACAAGTAGACTTAGTAGGATGTCATGGGATGGTTCCTTTTTATTATGATGATATTTGAATGCATGCATGTATATTGAATAGATAGTTGTTATGAATGACTTTCCTTATAATTCAAGTAATGTACATGACTATTTCCTTATTGATGGCTATTGCTTATGATGAAGTCTAAGAATGAAGTGGATGATTAAGGTAGCTTCTAAGGAGTACTTAGTAGGGTTGGTATTATGGGATGCCAACCATACATTGCACAAGTGTTTCTTAGGTATTGCTTATGTGATGATTACTTAATGATGAAATGATCTTGGTATTTGACATTTCATTGTGTTATGATTGGAGGCTATGTATTGTGAAGATTGGGAGATGTATTGGGTTGATGTTGGAGACTATGCTTGTTATTATAATGATATCTCTCATGTTATAATGTAATGTATGTGAGTTCCCTTATTGGTTGCATTCTCCAACTATTTTAAAGTTGATGTTCAAAAATGGTATATAGCATGATTTCAAATGAAATGTCCATTTTGTGCATGTTTTAATGGTTTTGTGCATGGCTTACATACTTAGTACTTTTTGTGCTAACCCCATCTTTCTACATTTTCTATAAGTGTAGGTTTTGGAGATATTGGATTCCATCCTCGTGGCTAGGTTCATAGGAGATCAAGAAGAAGAAGATTGGTGAGTCCTCATTGTGTTTGAGGGCACAACCATATTTCTTTTATTGTCTTTACTTTTGTATTTTAGACTTATGTAAGGGCCATGTCCCTAAGATTGTATTTCAAGAGTTATAAACCAAGTGTTATAGATGGTTTGAGACATAGTGTCATAGATTCTCTTTCATTTTATAAGAGACTTTCATTGTAACGAAAAGTTTAAATTCTGCACTATTTTCTTATGCATTTATGTTCATGTATGCTATGAGGCTTGTAGGAGACCCCTTCAGGGTCAATTACGTCGTATTACGTCTAGGGGGTGCTCTCGGGGCGTGACAAACGTGGTATCAAAGCATAAGGTTTTTGGGATGTTTTTTTTAGGATGTCTCAAACCACGTCTAGTAGAGTCTTTTTCATCAGTGTGAGTCGCGACACATCTATGAGTGAGAGGCTATAGGACGTTATGAAAACTTCACTTCTTCATTCTCTAGTCCTGCCATAGAGTTTAACTCTTTAAGGTCTTTCTTTCTAACCAGAGGTCTTCAGAATATGACTACTCAGAGGTCTTATGCTACAAGGAGCGAGGGAGAAGATGTTGGTTGTTATGCCAATGATGGCTATGTGACTAGATAGGACTTGATATGCTAGATTTATATGTCACCCTTAGGGTAGGTTGGTAGTGTTATTTTCATGCTTCTAGGTCATGATAGAACCTGTATAGTCAATTTGTTAGTTCCCGAATAAGCCTATCCGAGAGTGGAAAAGGGGAAATTCTATGCCATAAATTTGGATTGTTGTGTCTTAAGGTTGACTTTGAGGGTTACATGTACCACCTAGTTAAGGTGAAGAAGAAGGAGTGTAAGTGTTGACCAACTTTAAAGAGTTAGCTATATTTTAAGATTGATCTTAAGTATGGTCATTTTCAGTAGGGTGCGTAGATAATAGCTAGATATGATTGGTTGGTAGATCCCACCAAAGGTGATAAAAATGGTTGGAAATGCTCTAGAATCGTGTTGATCCAACCTTAGGAGAATTGAAAGAGACAAAGGTTTCATGGACAAAGCTCTTCTAAGTTTCACCAAAAGAAGGTGTCTACCCCAAAATCTCAAGGAGTGAGTGGTAGTGGATCTTATGTGATTAGTTCTACTTGTTCTAGGTGTGGAAAGAAACATAATGGTAAGTGTCTAGCCGGTACAAAGGGTTTTTATGGTTGTGGAGGAAGTGACCACCTAATGAGAGATTTCCCGATTTTTAAGGCTAAGAGGAAGAGAGGATAAGAAAGTTCCTCCTAAAGGTTTCGGTATGTGTTTTATGCTTACCTCTTTTCCGGTAATACTTGTCTTTTTGTGACTTGATAAATTAGATATGCTCATTTTTTATGTTGTCCTTAGTGTGAATAGGCTTCATAGTTGTGATATGATGTTGATGGTCCCTACTTGAAGACCAAGAAAGAGATCAACTAGGGCTCGAAGATGGGATCTTTTCAATACAAATTTGGTGTGATTCTACACCTAAGGTATGGGAGTTTCATCCTTGACTATGTTCCATTCAAGAAGGCCCTTCAAATCATGTTTTCAAAACCCCCAATTCCAAGGTAATACAATCTAGTCATGGGTCTCGTTCCAAAACGAATTAAATTGTTTGATTAAGGTTTATTTTGATTGATTTTGGTAATTTATGATTGGATTAATGGAGTATTAATGGATTTTGATGAAAATCTCCCTTGGACCCATGATTTCCCCTTCTTCCTAAATTGTGAACTAAAGTGTGACTTGATTCATCATGGAAACTTAACAATTGATTATGTTTATGGTTATTATGTTGTTGAATCATAATATCTCTCTATCTAGTATGGTAATTCTAGAAGTTATAGTTGATCTTGATTTCTAGCCATGAAAGGCAATTGCTAGGGTTGTATATGTTGATGAAGATTGTATATGAACTTGTTGATCCACTTGAAAGGTGGAGGTGTTTAATTATGATGTAGTTACTTGATGTTAATATAATTCTACATGTATTCTTGATTAACCTAAGATTCTAGGGTTGTGTCATGAAAGAGACAAATTGAGGGTTTATATGTGATCCTCCTAGAATGATGAAATTCTTCATGTAATGCCTTAGATTAGATCACCTAGACTCAGATGGGTTTAGGATAATGCTTCTAACCATGAATTGACTTGATCATAATATTATATGCATGTTTATGAATAATTGAAGTATAAAGTACCAATCATGATGAGATTTAGGTATTGATGAGTTGTTGGAACATGGTATTTCCTTATCTAATTTTCTATTGCTACATGTTTGGGATGAGTTGGTCCATAGCCCTTAAAGGGAATATTAGTAAGGTTTGTACATGTTGACAAATTGTGTGTGAACTTATGATTTACTTAGAAAGTGAAGGTCCTATGACTATTGTGTATATTGTGGTATTGTTGAAAGGTCATTCTTACCTTACCCTTACACTTGATATTGTATGAATTATCTAGGATGATGATAATGTCGTTGTAGTGTCATTGCAAGGACAATTACACACACACACACTCTCCATGCATAAAGATGGATGTATCAATGGTGTTAATTGAAAGTATAGTTCTCATACGCACCTTTACACATTATTATGCATGAAATGTACATGACCATGATGATCCTATTGTGTTGATTGAAAGTCCATTCTCATGAGAACACATGATCTTGGTGTGAAAGTTATTCTCACATACTAATGATGATTCTAAGGTTGAAAGTCCAATTCTCACTTTATTGAATCTATGAGCTATTTAATGAATTGTATTTAATGAAGGGTAGAGCACTCCTTCACACATGTAAATACAATTCAAGACTAATGATGTATAATTTGGGAAATAATGCTTAGTACCGAGTGGATATGGACAATGAGGTAAAGGACCTTCCGCCAATGCAATAGGTTGGGTTATCCAAAGTGAACTCATGATATGGAAGCCCCTCCGCCAATACAATAGGGCGGGTTTCTAGAAGCAAACACCCTATCCCATAACTATGTGCCAACATAGGACTTAGCTAGTGGATCCACCTAGAAGCTAACACGTTTAGTTCTACCTTAGGCAAGTAGAACACCTTCTTTCAGTGTGGGGTTACACGACACCAGATTTCATATAGGTCACATGGTCTTGGTCTATGTCGTTTATGGCTACTTTCGCTATATAATAAAGATAATGAATGAGACATGAACTATACAATGACTTCTTAAGGAGTTTTACTTAGTAGGAGTGGGGGTATGGGGTACGAAGAGAACTCTATGGCCCTGCAAATAGGTTTATAAGTGCCTTGATAAAGTTTATGACCTAAAAACCTGATGGTGGTTTGAAAGAGTACCATTTTCTTGGCACTGATAACTAACCCATTATTTTTAACAATCTTGAAGAAAGTGTTGAGATGTTTAAAATGAGAATCAATGTTATCAGAAAAGATTAGCACATCATCAATATAAAAAATTGACATATAAGAGTAATCATAGTATATGGAATTCGTGATATTTTGAAATTCAGAAGGGGCATTTGTGAGCCTAAAAGGCATTACATTCCATTCATATTGTCCAAACGGGACGTTAAAAGCAGTTTTATATTTATCTTTTTCTGAAATCTGAATTTGCCAAAAACCCGATTTCATATCAAACTAGCTATAGACATTATCTTTGAATGTCCTTTTCAAAAGGTCTCGTTTGTTAGGTATGGAATACCTAATCCATTTTAAAATGGAGTTTAAAGGTTGGTAATTAATTACCAGTCTCGGGGATCCTCTTTCTTTCTCCGCATTTTTATTAACGTAGAAAGCAGAACAACTCCAAGGGGATTTAGAAATCCTGATATTCTTATTTTTTAAGAGAGTGTCGATCTCTTTCTTACAAAATTCCATCATTTCATGATTCATTTGAATGGGCCTTGCTTTGGTGTTAATGGCCTGTTCATTGAATCCCTCAATGTATGGTAAATCCACAATATGTTTTTTGCGTTCCCAAAAAGCATTTGGAAAATCGGAACATATTTCTTGTTCAAAAGTTTTTTGAAGATTAGCTATTTTAGTAACTATCTCCGGGGTTTTTTAAAACTGTTCGATTTTTTTGACACGAATTTCATCCTTTAAGAAGGCGATATATTGTGATAAATTATTGATACGAAAAACAGTCTTTTTTCTTATAAAATTACTTTCATCTTGCAAAAGAGTTTTTACAGAAGGAAAATATAATTCTTTACCAAGAATAGTAGTAGTAAAACCTTATAAATTAGTAAAATAAGGTTTCATTTGAGTGATAAATGGTAATATCTTCATTGATATCTTCCGTTATTACAAAATCATTTGTTAAACAAATACCATTATTGCAAATATGTGCCTTAGACAGTTTATAATTTATTTTTAAAAGTTCTCCTGTAGCGGAGTATAATTTTGAAGTACTTTTTTGTAAATACTTTGTAGGGACAATACCTTTTACAATGCAATTCCTATTTGCACCACTGTCAAGCAAAGCAATTTTGTTAATAACAAAATGTTTACTAACAACTATTTTGACAGGTATATGATGACCTTGAGGTCTAATTGAAGAGATTACCGTTACTCCTGGTGTTGCAGAAGTAGAAGTGTCATTACCTATATTGGTAATGAAGGGTTCGACTAGGTGATCATTATTAATATTGGAGAGATCATTGCCAATATTATCATCGTCTTCTTGAGAGGAATCGTGGTTAGACTCAGGGTCTCGGAAATTAGTTCTTTTAGGAATTTGATTGGTGAGGATATCAGTTTCAACAATACAAAGTCGAGATTTGATATTTTTGGTCTCTTCTTTGAGACCAGACACCTCATGACGAAGATCTAAAATAGATGGTTCGGAACGATTTTTTGAACAATTCATGATTTGTTTCATGCTGAAAGGTTCAATTATCGGACGGGGTTTAGCTTTGTCCGTATTGAGAATGAGGTTTTTGAGTTCTAATAAAAAGAATCTTAAAGTAATGCGAAATTAAGAGGGTGAAAACATACAAACACTGACAATTTATTGTACAACTTCAAACATTGAAAACAAGAACATAGGAATTACAAGAGAGAGAGGTTTTCAGAATATTGAAAATTTTCTAAGTCCTATAAACACTAATGAAGGCCTCCTTATATAGGAGGAATGGTAGTTGCCTCTATATCTTAGGCATACAATTGGACGATTAAGATTTTACCGACAATAGTGGAGGGTCCTACTTTTGATAAAGTAGAGATAATGGAAACATGACTTTTGTCACTAATGGCTGAATGGGAATCTTCTTTTGATAATGGACACTTTTGTCTTCTTATCTTCAAACATAATGGGGTAGGTGGCTTTTCACTGGATGCCAATTTAGAATAGTTGAAATGCCACTAATAGAAAAATAATTCCGGCTTTGCCTTTATTTTTCTACAAAGGTCTTTTTCCTATTCATAATCGGATTCCATGTAAGCCAAAGCCATACCTTTTGGATTACACATGTCACCGTTATCTTCACTGCTGATTTCAGTGGAATCGGCGTCTTCAATAATTTGCATGATTTGCTTTTCATAATATCTTTCCCTGTTATCCAACGCATCCTTCAATTTTTTTTCTAAGTGCTGCTTTGCATGAATTCTTTGAAGATGAACTCGCCTCATCTTTTGACTGGACTTTACTATTAGGTTGTTTGGGAATCCAACCTTTGACTTGGATTTGCTTACACAAATAATGAATATGTTCAAAATCATTCTTGGAGAAATTCCAAGTAATAATATAAGATATTCTTTTCTGAATATAATACTTGCATAATTTAATATGCGCTGGTAGAGTTGTGATTTCTTCTTTGTTTTTAAAATCATCAAACCTATTGAGAAATTGCTGGGGGATAGTTTTCTCAATTCCTCCGAATAAGTTCCACCATTCGTAGAACCATCTAGGAGTAGCTTCTTTGATCATATTTGGACTATACTTTACGAACCAAGTATGTCTTGGTCTCAAATAAAGAAAATTCAACAATGCTGCCTTATATTCATACCAATTATAAGTCTGCGGTTTGTGGATCATTGTCAAAGCAATGGGAGTATGTAGATGGTCTGCAAACCATTCAAAAGGATCCAAGAATTTCTTGTTAGTAAACCTTGAATAATTGATATAGTTGTTTGCATCTATAGAAAGCTCTATTTCTATTGAATCCGTATCAGTAAGAATGGCTTCATAGAATCTTCTTGTCTTTAATGGATTATCAGTATCCACATAATTGAAATCTGTGTAACAGGGTCTGATTAAGGCTCATGTATACATATTTCCATATTCTTTTTTGAGGGCCATTATAGGCAATACCTGTGATATAATAAATTCAAAAGATTCTTCTTCTTTTGGGATTGATTTGAGAGGAATAGTTTTCGTTAACTGAGGGTTAACGACTTGAGAAAAAGAGTCTGGTGGTTTCATGGTATAACTCTCTTTTGTTTGAACGGAGCTGGAAGATGTTTCTTGTTCGAAGGGTTTTGTTGGTCTAAGATTGATCAACTTTGGTTGAGGTGGACAAAGGAGCTTCGGAAGCTTCTGTTGAGATGGACTTGGTAGTCTTGGATAATCTGCCAAAGCTGTGAACTTGTTTTGGAAGGTTAGTTCAGGCCTTTGAGTAGCTTCAGTTTTTATTGGGGTTAAGGGAGGATGTATAAATGGTCTAGCCATTTTTGCTTTTGGAAGATTGTCTCCCTTAGAAGGAGCAATAGGTCTAAATGGCCTCATGGTTTCCCTGCAAGAATTCACGGTTAGGAAATCTGGTAGAGAGTTATCTTCTCCCTTAGTAAAATAGATCTTAAAATCAAAGCTAGATAGTACAGCTTGCCATCTAGCAAATATTTGTTTTGAAACTTGGTTTTTAACATTTGTTTGCAAGATTTCTTTGACAGATTTACAATCTACTCTTAATAAAATTTCCTTATTAATAAGGTCATCTCGAAATTTAGTGATGCATAGCACTATAGACAAAATTTATTTTTTTACAACTGAATAATTCTTTTGACCGGAATTCCAGATTTCGGATGTAAAACGAACTAATTGTTCTGTAGATTCAGGATCTGTCTTTTGTTTTAGAATACCTCCATAACCTACATCAGAAGCATCAGTTTCAACAATCATAAAAGCATCAGGGTTAGGGATTCCTAGACATGGGATACTTTGAACCAAAGCTTTGACATTAATAACAACTTCGGTTTGTTCAGAACTCCAAGGGACATGATTCTTTCTAAGCCTTTTATACAAAGGGTCACAAACTTGCCTGGCTTTCGAAATAAAATCGGCAACATAATTTAAACTTCCTAAAAACCTCTAAAGTTGGGTTTTATGAGGAATTTCATTTGGAAACTTAAAACAGAACTCTATGGCCTTGGAAATAGGTTTATAAGTGCCTTGATAGAGGTTATGACCTAAAAACCTGATGGTGGTTAGAAAGAGTACCACTTTCTTGGCACTGATAACTAAACCATTATTTTTAACAATCTTGAAGAAAGTGTTGAGATGTTTAAAATGCGAATCAATGTTATCTGAAAATATTAGCACATCATCAATATAAACAATTGGCATATAACAGTAATCATTCAATATGGAATTCATGATATTTTGAAATTCAGAAGGGGCGTCTTTGAGCCCTAAAGGCATTACATTTCATTCATGTTGTCCAAACGGGACGTTAAAAGCAGTTTTATATTTATCTTTTTTCGATATCTGAATATACCAAAAACCCGATTTCATATCAAACTAGCAATATACATTAGCTTTGAAAGTCCTTTTCAAAAGGTCTCGTTTGATAGGTATGGGATGCCTGACCCATTTCAAAATGGAGTTTAAAGGTTTGTAATTAGTTACCAGTCTCGGGGCTCCTCTTTCTTTCTCCGCGTTTTTATTAACATAGAAAGCAGAACAACTCCAAGGGGATTTAGAAATCCTAATAATCTTATTTTTTAAAAGAGTGTCAATCTCTTTCTTACAAAATTCCATCATTTCATGATACATTTGAATGGGCCTTGCTTTGGTGGTAATGGCCTGTTCATTGAATCCCTCAGTGTATGGTAAATCCACAATATGTTTTTTGCATTCCCAAAAAGCATTTGGAAAATTGGAACATATTTCTTGTTCAAAAGTTTTTTGAAGATTAGCTATTTTAGTAACTATCTCCGGGGTTTTTAAAATCTGTTCGATTTTTTTGACACGAATTTCATCCTTGAAGAAGGTGATATGTTGTGATAAATTATTGATACGGAAAAAACTGTTTTTCCTAATAAAATTACTTTCATGTTGCGAAAGAGTTTTTACAAAAGGAAAATATAATTCTATACCAAGAATAGTAGTCGTAATACCTTCTAAATTGGTAAAATAAGGTTTTATTTGAGTGATAAAAGGTATACCGAGGATAATATCTTCATTGATATCTTCTGTTATTACAAAATCATTTGTTAAACAAATACCATTATTGCAAATATGTGCCTTAGAAAGTTTATAATTTATTTTTAAAAGTTCTCCTGTAGCAGAGTATAAATTTGAATTACTTTTTTGTAAATACTTTGTAGGGACAATAAATTTTACAATGCAATTCCTATATGCACCACTGTCAAGCAAAGCAATTTTGTTAATAACAAAATGTTTACTAACCACTATTTTGACAGGTATATGATGACTTTGAGGTCTAATTGAAGAGATTACCGTTACTCCTGGTGTTGCAGAAGTTGAAGTGTCATTAGCTGTATTGGTAACGAAGGGTTCGCTAGGTGATCATTATTAATATTGGAAAGATCAATACCAATACTATCATCGTCTTCTTGAAAGGAATCATGGTTAGACTCAGGGTCTCGGAAAGTAGTTCTTTTAGGAATTTGATTGGTGAGGATACCAGTTTCAACAATACAAAGTCGAGATTTGATATTTCTAATCTCTTCTTTAAGACCAGAGACCTCTTGATGAAGATCTGAAATAGATGGTTCGAAACAATTTTCTGAACGATTCATGATTTGTTTCATGATGAAACCTTCAATTATCGGACGGGGTTTTGGTTTTTCCGTATTGAGAATGAGGTTTTCCAGTTCTAATAAAAAGGATCTTAAGTAATGCAGAATTAAGAGAGAGAAAACTTGCAAACACTGACGATTTATTGTACAACTTCAAACATTGAAAATAATAACATAGGAAATAGATTACAAGAGAGAGAGGTTTTCAGAATATTGGAAATTTTATGATGCCTGTAAACACTAATGAAGGCCTCCTTATATAGGAGGAGTGGTAGTTGCCTTTATATCTTAGTCATACAAATGGACTATCAAGATTTTACCGACAATAGTGGAGGGTCCTACTTTTAATAAAGTAGAGATAATGGAAACATGACTTTTGTCACTAATGGCTAAGTGGGAATCTTCTTTTGATAATGGACACTTTTGTTTTCTTATCTTCAAAGATAATGGGATAGGTGTTTCTCATAGGATGCCAATTTAGAATAGTGAAATGCCACTAATAGAAAAATAATTTCGGCTTTGCCTATAGTTTTCTACAAGGGTCTTTTTCCTATTCATAATCAGATTCCATGTAAGCCAAAGCCATACCTTTGGGATTACACATGTCACCGTTATCTTCACTACTACTTTCGATGGAAGCGCGTCTTCAATCATTTGCATGACTTTCTTTTCATCATATCTTTCCCTGTTATCCAACGCATCGTTCAATTTTTTTGAGTGCTACTTTGTATGAACTCCCCTTATCTTTCGTCTGGACTTTAGTTTGGGAATCCAATCTTTGACTTGGATTTGCTTACACAAATAATGAATACGTTAAAAATAATTCTTGGAGAAATTCCAAGTAATAATATAAGATATTCTTTTCTGAATATAATACTTGCATAATTTAATATGCGCTGGTAGAGTAGTGATCTCTTCTTTGTTTTTAAAATCTTCAAACCTATTGAGAAAATGCTGGGGGAGAGTTTTCTCAATTCCTCCGAATAAGTTCCACCATTCGTAGAACCATCTGGGAATAGCTGATTTGATCATATTTGGACTATACTTTACGAACCAAGTATGTCTTGGTCTCAAATGAAGAAAATTCAACAATGCTGCCTTATAATCATACCAATTATAAGTCTGTGGTTTGTGGGTTATTGTCAAAGCAATGGGAGTATGTAGATGGTCTGCAAACCATTCAAAAGGATCGAAGAATTGCTTGATAGTGAACCTTGAATAATTGATATAGTTGTTTGCATCCCTAGAATGCTCTATTTCTACTGAATATGTATCAGTAAGAATCGCTTCATAGAAATTTCTGGTCTTCAATGGATAATCAGTATCCACATAATTGAAATTTGTATAATAGGGTCTGATTAAGGCTCATGTATCTATATTTCCATATTCTTTGTTGGGGGCCATTATAGGCAATACCTGTGAAACAATAAATTCAAAAGATTCTTCTTCTTTTGGGATTGATTTGAGAGGAATAGTTTTGGTTAACTCAGGGTTAACGACTTGAGCAAAAGACTCTGGTGGTATCATGGTATAGCTCTCTTTTGTTTGAACGGAGCTGGAAGATGTTTATTGTTCAAAGGGTTTTGTTGGTCTAAGATTGATCAACTTTGATTGAGGTGGACAAAGGAGCTTTGGAACATTCTGTTGAGAAGGACTTGGTAGTCTTGGATAATCTGCCAAAGCTGTGAACTTGTTGTGGAAGGTTAGTTCAGGCCTTTGAGTAGCTTCAGTTTTTACCGGGGTTAAGGGTAGATGTATAAATGGTCTAGCCATTTTTGCTTTTGGAAGATTGTCTCCCTTAGAAAGGGCAATAGGTCTAAATGGCCTCTTGTTTTCCATGCAATAATTCACGGTTTGGAAATCTGGTAGAGAATTATCTTCTCCCTTAATAAAATCGATCTTAAAATCAAACCTAGATAGTAGAGCTTGCCATCTAGCAAATATTTGTTTTGAAACTAGGTTTTTAATATCTTTTTGCAGGATTTCTTTGGCAGATTTACAATCTACTCTTAATAAAAATTCCTTATTAATAAGGTCATCTTGAAATTTAGTGATACATAGCACTATATAAAAAACTTCTTTTTTTACAGTTGAATAATTCTTTTGAGCGGAATTCCAAATTCCGGATGTAAAATGAACTTATTGTTTTGTAGATTTAGGATCTACCTTTTGTTTCAGAATACCTCCATAACCTACATCAGATGCATCAGTTTCAACAATCATAAAAGCATCAGAGTTAGGGATTCCTGGACATGGGATACTTTGAACCAAAGCTTTGACATTAATGACAGCTTGGGTTTGTTCAGAACTCCAAGGGACAGGATTCTTTCTAATCCTTTTATACAAAGGTTCACAAACTTGCCTGACTTTCAGAATAAAATCGGCAACATAATTTAAACTTCCAAAAAACCTCTGAAGTTGGATTTTATCTAGAAGTTCATTTGGAAACTTAGAAGAGAATTCTATGGCGCTGCAAATAGGTTTATAAGTGCCTTGATAAAGGTTATGACCTAAAAACCTGATGGTGGTTTGAAAGAGTACCATTTTCTTGGCACTGATAACTAACCTATTATTTTTAACAATCCTGAAGATAGTGTTAAGATGTTTAAAATGAGAATCAATGTTAACTGAAAAGATTAGCACATCATCAATATAAACAATTGACATACAAGAGTAATCATTGAATATGGAATTCAAGATATTTTTAAATTTAGAAGGGGCGTTTTTGAGCTCAAAAGGCATTACATTCCATTCATATTGTCCAAACGGGACGTTAAAAGCATTTTTATATTTATCTTTTTTCCGAAATTTGAATTTGCCAAAAACCCGATTTCATATCAAATTAGCTATAGACATTAGCTTTGAAAGTCCTTTTCAAAGGGTCTCGTTTGTTAGGTATGGGATACCTGATCTATTTTAAAATGGAGTTTAAAGGTTTGTAATTAATTACCAGTCTCGGGGCTCCTCTTTCTTTCCCTGTGTTTTTATTAACGTAGAAAGCAGAACAACTCCAAGGTGATTTAGAAATCCTGATAGTCAAATTTTTTAAAAGTGTGTCAATCTCTTTCTTACAAAATTCCATCATTTCGTGATTCATTTGAATGTGACTTGCTTTGGTGGTAATGGCTTGTTCATTGAATCCCTCAATGTATGGCAAATCCACAATATGTTTTTTGCGTTCCCAAAAAGCATTTGGAAAATAGGAACATATTTCTTGTTCAAAAGATTTTTGAAGATTAGCTATTTTAGTAACTATCTCCGGGGTTTATTAAATCTGTTCGATTTTTTTACACGAATTTCCTCCTCTAAGAAGGTGATATGTTGTGATAAATTATTGATACGGAAAACAGTGTTTTTTCTAATAAAATTACTTTCATCTTGGGAAAGATTTTTTACAAAAGGAAAATATAATTCTTTACCAAGAATAGTAGTAGTAATACCTTCTAAATTGGTAAAATAAGGGTGATAAAAGGTATACCGAGGATAATATCTTCATTGATATCTTCCGTTATTACAAAATCATTTGTTAAACAAATACCATTATTGCAAATATATGCCTTAGAATGTTTATAAGTTATTTTTAAAAGTTCTCCTGCAGCGGAGTATAATTTTGAAGTACTTTTTTGTAAATACTTTGTAGGGACAATACCTTTTACAATGCAATTCCTATTTGCACCACTGTCAAGCAAAGCAATTTTGTTAATAACAAAATGTTTACTAACCACTATTTTGACAGGTATATGATGACTCTGAGGTCTAATTGAAGAGATTACTGTTACTCCTGGTGTTGCAGAAGTAGAAGTGTCATTACCAGTATTAGTAACGAAGGGTTCGACTAGGTGATCAGTATTAATATTGGAGAGATCAATACCAATATTATCATCGTCTTCTTGAGAGGAATCGTGGTTAGACTCAGGGTCTCGGAAAGTAGTTCTTTTAGGAATTTGGTTTGTGAGGATATCAGTTTCAACAATACCAAGTCGAGATTTGATATTTCTAATCTCTTCTTTGAGACCAGAGAACACTTGACGAAGATCTGAAATAGATGGTTTGAAACGATTCATCATTTGTGTCATGATGAAAGATTCAATTATCGCATAGGGTTTATGTTTGTCTGTAGTGAGAATGAGGGTTTTGAGTTCTAATGAAAACGATCTTAAATAATGCGGAATTAAGAGAGAGAAAACTTACAAACACTGACGATTTATTGTACTACTTCAAACATTGAAAAGAAGGACTTAGGAAATAGATTACAAGAGAGAGAGGTTTTCAGAATATTGGAAATTTTCTGATACCTGTAAACACTAATGAAGGCCTCCTTATATAGGAGGAGTGGTAGTTGCCTTTATATCTTAGGCATACAAATGGACGATCAAGATTTTACCGACAATAGTGGAGGGTCCTACTTTTGATAAAGTAGAGATAATGGAAACATGACTTTTGTCACTAATGGCTGAGTGGGAATATTCTTTTGATAATGGACACTTTTGTCTTCTTATGTTCAAAGATAATGGGGTAGGTGGCTTCTCATAGAATGACAATTTAGAATAGTGAAATACCACTAATAGAAAAATAATTCCTGCTTTGCCTCTATTTTTCTACAAGGGTCTTTTTCCTGTTCATAATCGGATTCCATGTAAGCCAAAGCCATACCTTTGGGATTACACATCTCACCGTTATCTTCACTGCTGCTTTCGATGGAAGCGACATCTTCAATCATTTGAATGATTTTCTTTTCATCATATCTTTCCATGTTATCCAACGCATCCTTCAATTTTTTTCTGAGTGCTGCTTTGGATGAACTCCCCTTATCTTTCGACTGGACTTTAGTATTAGGTTGTTTGGGAATCCAACCTTTGACTTGGAGTTGCTTACACAAATAATGAATACGTTCAAAATCATTCTTGGAGAAATTCCAAGTAATATTATAATAAATTATTTTCTAAATATAATACTTGTATAATTTAATATGCATTGGTAGAGTAGTGATTTCTTCTTTGTTTTTAAAATCTTCCAACCTATTGAGAAATTGCTGGGGGAGAGTTTTCTCAATTCCTCCGAATAAGTTCCACCATTCGTAGAACCATCTGGGAATAGCTGATTTGATCATATTTGGACTATACTTTACGAACCAAGTATGTCTTGGTCTCAAATAAAGAAAATTCATCCATGCTGCCTTATAATCATACCAATTATAAGTCTGTGGTTTGTGGGTCATTATCAAAGCAATGGGAGTATGTAGATGGTCTGCAAACCATTCAAAAAGATCCATGAATTTCTTGATAGTGAACCTTGAATAATTGATATAGTTGTTTGCATCTCTAGAATGCTCTATTTCCACTGAATCTGTATCAGTAAGAATGGCTTCATAGAATTTTCTGGTCTTCAATGGATAATCAGTATCCACATAATTGAAATTTGTATAATAGGGTCTTATTAAGGCTCATGTATCTATATTTCCATATTCTTTGTTGAGGGCCATTATAGGCAATACCTGTGAAACAATAAATTCAAAAGATTCTTCTTCTTTTGGGATTGATTTGAGAGGAATAGTTTTGGTTAACTCAGGGTTATCGACTTGAGCAAAAGACTCTGGTGGTTTCATGGTATAGCTCTCTTTTGTTTGAATGGAGCTGGAAGATGTTTATTGTTCAAAGGGTTTTGTTGGTCTAAGATTGATCAACTTTGATTGAGGTGGACAAAGGAGCTTTGGAACATTCTGTTGAGAAGGACTTGGTAGTCTTGGATAATCTGCCAAAGCTGTGAACTTGTTTTGGAAGGTTAGTTTAGGCCTTTGAGTAGCTTCAGTTTTTACTTGGGTTAAGGGTGGATGTATAAATGGTCTAGCCATTTTTGCTTTTGGAAGATTGTCTCCCTTAGAAAGAACAATAGGTCTAAATGGCCTCCTATTTTCCCTGCAAGAATTCACGTTTCGGAAATCTAGTAGAGAATTATCTTCTCCCTTAATAAAACCGATCTTAAAATCAAAGCTAGAAAGTAGAGTTTGCCATCTAGAAAATATTTGTTTTGAAACTAGGTTTTTTACATCTTTTTGCAAGATTTCTTTGGTAGATTTACAATCTACTCTTAATAAAAATTCCTTATTAATAAGGTCATCTTGAAACATAGTGATACATAACAGTATAGACAAAACTTTTTTTTTACAGTTGAATAATTCTTTTGAGCGGAATTCCAAATTCCGGATGTAAAACGAACTAATTGTTCGGTAGATTCAGGATCTACCTTTTGTTTCAGAATACCTCCATAACCTACATCGGATGCATCAGTTTCAATAATCATAAAAGCATCAGGGTTAGGGATTCCTAGATATGGGATACTTTGAACCAAAGCTTTGACATTAATGACAGCTTGGGTTTGTTCAGAACTGTCACGACCCAAGCCTAGGTCCTAGACGTGACATGGCGAATGAGGAACCCGAAGGAACCCCAAACAAGCCTCTCAAACTTGTCATCACACTTCATCGGTCGCGGAAGTACATTAAACATTAATTA
>JAJOOR010013436.1:0-28474 GCA_036250505.1 Solanum acaule | reverse complement strand
TTTTCACATTTTGAATGAATTGTTTCTTTTATTTTTGTGTATGGTTAATAACCGAACCAAACCAAACCGAAACCGATAACCACCAAACCGATAAATGTATATTATATTTGGTTTGGTTTGGTTTTGATAATTTTAAAACCGATTAAGTTGGTTTGGTTTTGGTTAATAACCGATCCAAACCGACCCGTGAACACCCCTAATGATAAGAACTGAATGGTTCTAATGTGGAAGTTGACAATCTTTCAGAATTAATCCAACAAAACTAGACGAAATATTCACCTATATATAGCCAAAAAAACATTTGTTAAATTTTATACACAATATATATTTATTAATGAATTTAATTTACCTTTGAATTGCACAAAGAACGTCGTAGATTTGAAAAAGAACCATCGCAAACAATAGTAAGAGGAGCATAAACACTTAGCTCTCCTTCTTTTGTCTTGTACTTTACACCTTTTACACTCCCTTTTCTTCAATCAAACATGTCACTGTTCCTTCTTCAAGTCTTACACTACATTAACCCACCATATATAAAATTTAAAATATACCGCTTAACAAAAATCTTACGATACGTTTAGAGTATGGTGTAACAAAAGATACCATCTTTATGAACACCTATTATTTGTTCAATTCACCTTTCTGAAAATGTCATACCGCTTAAGAAAAATCTTATTGACGGCTGACGTTTTTATATGCGTATTTATTTGCTCAATTCACTTTTGTAAATATGTCAATACCACTTAAGAAAACTCTTACGATTTACGTAGGATGTACATGAAATACCAATATGATATTTAGCCTGTCATCAAATTCACAAAAAACTATTATCATCAGATCATTAATAATACTTTCTCTGTATCAATTTGTTTGTCTGGTTTTGATTTGACAGGTAGTTTAAGAAAGTAAAAAGACTTTTGAACCGATTTTACTGTTATTGTAGGTGTAGTACCCTGACCTGAATTTCTTTGTCAAGATTCTTGCTGATATCAACTTCTGTAAGCCATATAGGAAGTTTAAGTGTAGCCAATTTGTCTAACACTGCTCTGATAAGTGGAGAATTTGGTACTGTAAAATGTCCTTCTAGGCCAATATCATCCATGAATATTCCACCTTGTTTTAAATCTCTCAACTTGAAAATGTATGCATCAACGGTTTGAACCTCATTTTTAGCTTCCAATCCTCACCACTGCAGCAGGTGATTTTTCAGAGGCAGTTACCTATGCACAGGTACCAAACAAAAGTGAAAAAATTCCCAGATGTGTTTTGCAAAGTTCCCATTGATGATGGTTTTAATCTAAGCTGAAATGTACTGTAAGTTGGCTAAAAAAGTATAGCACATTTAATTAAGCCAAAAGGTTAAGTATGTTTCTGCCTTTTCCTTACATTATAATTTTATTCCTAATCTTTAATGTTTTCTCTTTATCTCAATTTATTGCAGGAAAAATATGAAGAAATATTACGGGAAAAAACAACCTCTCAATATAATATTGATCAATGTGAAGCATACTATCAAGCTGCCAGGGGAGAAAAGAAGTGAAGAATATACGGTCTTGAAATATGGATGTGTTTGTAAAGCAAATGATTCCTGCCCTTACTAATTATTTTCTTCGGATTATTATGGAGCGGGTACAACAAGTGGTTACTCTCATTGAGAATCCATCATTTGTGACACCCATGGTGCCTCCTCCTGCTACTACTAATGAGGACGAGGTAGATTCCTTAGTTTCAAGTGATGAGGGTATCCCTTAATTGGTCTTCTATAACTTTAATTTTTGAGGTTGTCTGTCTTTTTGAAAAGTACAAATTGTGCGATAACAATAGTTGATGAATGTAGGTTCTCTTAAGAATAGTTGACAGATTGCTTTTGATGTTTTGCACCGAAAGTATGTGATTTGGATTTTGCTATTTACAGATTTTGAACCCTCTAAATATTATTTTATATGAATGTTTGTTATTTTAGAGGTATTTAGTAATTGTTATTTAATTTATTTAAGCTATGTATATTTAAAATAAATAAATGAAATTATTTTACAAGAAATTTTGTAGCAACAAATTTAATGACGATTTGGTCGTTGCTATAAAAAAATATTGGCGACGGATTATCAACGAAACATTTTAGTGGTGCTGGCTCAAATAACATAATATTTTGTGACGGATTAGTGAAAGAAATTTCGTCGCGAATTTATTTGAAATGACGAAATTAATTATAAAATTAGCAACGAACTATATAAGTATAACGACGGACCAGTTCGTCACTAACAAGTGGCGACGGATATCATTCGTCTCTAATATGTCGCTAAACTTGCGATGGAACTCATTTTTCGTCGCATAGAGATTACTAACGAGCGAAATACTAACAACCAACAATCCGTCGCAAATCCGGTTTAGCGACGAAAAATCATAGATTAGCGACGGATTTCGTCGGTCGCTAAATGCTATTTTTTTTTTGTAGTGCTACAACATCAAATATTTAGATTCTCAATCAATATAAATCATAATTTTAATATTTCTTCTGTCCCAATTTATGTGATATTTTTCATTTTTCGAGAGTCAAATAGTTTAACTTTGATCAGAAATTTGTGTATGGAATCTTTAAATATTTTGAAATGAAATTTATATATTTATAAACTACGTAAAAAGTACTATAAGTCACAATAATTAATACTTCAAAATGTTAAAAGAATCTATGAAAAACTTAGGGTCAAAGATAAACTTGTTTGAATCTCAAAATCTGAAAAGTGCTACATAAAATGGGACGGAGGAAGTATGTAACAAAATTTACTGAAAAATTTTAAAATCGTCAATATATATTAAGCAAATTTTTATTTTTTTTTCATGCTTCTAGATGCACATTGCTCACCCTAGATTTCTTACATCAATCTAGTAATTAGTAAATACATGTTATATGTTTCATATATATTTTTATTATTATATTATTAATTAATATTTTTTTCATGATAATTAAGATTTTATTATAATAAATTAGCATAATTTATAATATAAACAAGATGTGCAGATAAATATATTAACAAATGCAACCAATATATAGATCTCTAAATATATCCATCTCTTGCCTCTACTATTTCCACCTTCTTATCCTATTTTTTTTTTAACATTATAATTAATGCACGTATACTTGGCTTGGCTTTCGTACATAAACTACTACAGTACTACTGTTAGTAATGGGAGAAGGTGGTTGAGCAAGTGTTCTTTCGAAGGAAGGTCTCTGATTTGAAACCTTCTACATGTTTTCTTGATCGAAAGGAGTTTGCTTAGTTTGGGTTTCTCGATCGAAAGGAGTTTGCTTAGTATGAGTTACTTTTTCTATCTAGTTTGTGGTACAGATGCATTTATATATTAACTATGAGAAATGTGAATTTATGATCTTTTCATAAAATTAGATATTTTATGTATATAATTTTTAAAATTGGTATAATATTCTTTGTTAACTCTCATGTTATTTTACCTTGTGCACATCTAAAGAATAATAGTCACTCTAGTCTCACATCCATATCGTTTCTTCTCCCTCATAGATATCTCCACCCAATATTCCATACAGTTGACAAATATAAAGGCATTGTTAGCAAACATTTTTGAGTTCCCTCAAGTATTCGAAACGAGTCTAGTTAAATTTGAATTTGTGTCACAAAATTTCATATTGAGGTTAAAGCATATTCCTTAACAAAATCAAAGCATATTTACAAATCAATTGAAATGAGAAAAATTGGAAGAGAATCTCGGTGTACGCAGCCACCAACTCCTAATTCCTATACCACATAAATTAATTAACCTAAAAATAAATTAACAACAGAAAAAATTATGCAGCTTAACAACAAATTTATCACTAATTCTATTAACTACAATCAGTTTAACAACGAATTAAAGACAAAACTATAGTTAATTTCAATTAAAAAAAATAGAGGAAATATGTACTCTTTATTAAAGAAGAATGTAAGTGCATTAGATCATATGTTATCTTAAAAGAAAAGGAAAACAATGACCACCTAAAACTTACTAGAACTAATTAATTAATGTACTACCATAGATTAAATTAAATTAGATAATTAAGTTATTCTAAGCAGTCTAGCTAGCCTAGCTAGTGCTACCAATTATTAATAAGAAATCCTCGACCTTCATCTTTTAGAATTTCATTTTTCATATTTTGAGCCACTCGAAACGACCTCCCAATGGTTCCTCCTTCTCAAAGTCAAAGTTGTACCTGCACAAATATAGGACGCAAATTTAAAATTTAAATTTTATAAGTTCAATCGGAAATTGATACTGATAACTTGTTATACAATGTTAAAGGAAATGGATTTTTGCTTGTTGGGTGAAAAATATCAAAAAGAATATTAACTATTTTCGAAATGGAAAAAATATTTTTGGCCAGAATGATATTTTATCTATGTTATTTTACCTTTAAAAATATTTTTATCTTTTTAACTAAAAAATGGTAAAAAGATCAGTTTATTTTTAAATAAAAAAATATTAGTATAATTTTTTAAATTTTCTAGTCATTTAACACTTTCCTTTCGAAATCTCACCGACAAGCAAACACTTTTTGGTAAAATAACTTTGGTAACCTCAAAATTGAATTGGGGCAAACGATAGAAAAGAAGATTGGAAAACAAAGAGGAGAATAGTCGGGACTTCAATACTAATATCAAATATGGAAAAACCAAATGAGAGAGAGAGAGAATATTATGTACTTTTCTCGAAGGCGTTTACATGTCCTTAGTTGGCATCTTGTAAAAAACTCTTCAATTTCTTGTGTAGTCGGAATTATTTCAGGGGGAGGTGGAGGCATTTCATCTACTTCGCCGAATTCTTCTAGTGGAGGCATTTCGTTCAATTCTACTTCACCGAATTCTTCTAGTTCGTCGGATTCTTCTTCAATCGACTTCTTCTCTCTGCAGTGCAGCCAAAAAAGAATAAAAATAAAGGAGAGAGGCTTATATAGTGGAGTACTACTAGTAGAAAAAATGAAAATTTGAAGAGCCCAAAAAGTAAATAACACTACTTACTTGTCTGCAACTTCCCCACCGTTGGCCTGCAAAAATTCAAAATTCAAATACACTCTTATCAGATATATATCCATCCAATTTTAAATACATTATAATCCCCATAAATATATATATACATATACATACAAAAAAAAAACAGAGAAAATTCAGTTCAAGTAAAACTCGAATGAGATTTTTTTTTTTTTTTTGGGCGTACATCCAGATCTAGTGATTTCGAGTTGCTTGATCCGTTCCTTGAACAACAAGACATTGAACTCCCGTCCGATTCATAATTCTCAGAACTCGCCACAGGAGAAACTACATTTCCCGGTGTAAAAGTATCACATATCTTCCTCTTTTTCATCCTCATCAATGGTACGTCCATATCAACTACTACTACATCTGAGAGTTGGATAATAGTAACCTCTCCAATTCTGTTACAATTCCTCATAGACCGAATTATAATTCTGGTACTTAGAATTGGTTATGAGGAAAGTAATTGTGAAATTTCTCTATCTTGGTCAGTGAAGTAGAAAAGAGAGTAATGAATTATGACAATTTCGTCGGATTTTGCTTCTTATTATTGGATGATGAGTAGTGCTCTCTTTTTTGTGGTCCTCCAGACACACACACCCGTTTAATCTAACGGGGACTAAACGAGATTCTTCGGGACAATGTGATTGGGTTGGGTTAGGTTTTTTAAATATCAAATCAAATTATTATTGTTAGATTTTAAAATTTATAAATCAAATCAACTACTTTTCGATATTTTGGGTTTCTTGATAAATTACAAATATATTAATTAACTTTAATTTAAATATATCTTTAGTTCTACAAAAATACAATAATTTTTTTTAAAGAAAATAACATGAGTGATGACACAAAAAAATTAATCAAAAATAATAATGAGATCGCATAAAACAAATATTACAAATTAATAAATTATAAAAAAAATTATAATAATTTTAAAATATTAAATCATACAAAAATAAGTCTAATAAATAGTTATTACATGACTAAACATCGAAGAAAAACTTAAAACTTATATCTTTGTATCCAAGTATCCCGTAGGTTAGAATACAATTTTTTTTTCCCCGTTAACTGCTTAATTATTTTGGTCACATTAAAGTTGGTTTTGGTATATATAACCTAAATTATCTCAACCTTATCAAAATTTTGTCAAAAAATTGTTTTTATTTAATATGTTATATATATTACATAGTTATATTATATTCCCAAAAACGCCGGTTACATAGACACAAAATTTCAAAAAGAAAAAAATGTACTAAAAGATTACGAATGAGATAATATCTAATGTCTATCTATTTATTCACATAGAGGTGCAGAAAGAAAAGTACTTAATATTTTATTTGTTTACTTTTTCAAATAAATAAATTAATAAAACTACACGTTTCTAATCATACAAAAAAAAAAAGTTTCTTCATATAATTAAACTAAGAACTACTCGTATCAATAAATTGTTCATAACATAACTTGCAATTCTCCTCATGTCAATATAAAAGTACTATAAGTTACAATTCTTATCATATCAATATGATTGAAATAAATAAATTTCAAAATTAATATATAGTAGTTTGAATCTCGAAAAAAAATAAAAAGTATCATATAAATTCGTGCAGAAAAACTAGCCATCGAAGCAACAAACTCCTTCCTAGAGATAGCCCCTCCTTGATTAATTACTGCAAAATATAAACGAGCAACAATTAATATACATAAATTGAAAATCACAACTTATAGTAGATTAATGAAAGTATAAAATCTATGATCAATAGTGAGATTAATTAATTAATACAAGTACCTTGAGACACGAGAAAAATAGTTTAACTTGAAGCTAGCAGCAAGAGATAGGTAATTGGTTTATTCTTTCACAATGCTGTGAGCCTGTGATAATATATAGTTTAATCACAAATCTATATTTATAGTTAAATAATTGAGTTTAGTTATACATTAATGTGGATTAAGGTTTTTTCTTTTAACAATGATTCTTTTAGACAATATCCAATAAGACAGTCCAATTTTAGTTTAATTACAAAAATCGTATGTTTCGGATTTTCAAAGGTATGTTTTTTTCATGTGGAGTACTAAATTAAGGTTTATTAGTTGTTGGAAATTACTACTATCGTACATTGTCGAACCACTTTTAATAAATATGTACGAAAATATCTCTATATTAATTAATAAAGTTAATTATTATTTTGTTATCAAATAGATGACTGATAGACATGTTAGATAGATGCTATTCCTCCCTCCCCCTTTTTTTTTTTGATAGTACCTTAAATAAAATTGACTTTAACATAATCACTTTAATATAATTAAGATTGATGCAAGTAAAGTCCAATTGATTGGGACTTTAATATTAACATAATCACTTTAATATTAAAAAAAAAGTTTAATTTGGATCTCATTAAATTAGTTAGAAAGTACTATGTCTTAATGCAAACAAGCAATTGATGCACTTAGGTATTATGTTATTACTATTTTATGAGATTTATAGGATTTTTTATTAATGTGCAGGCAAACCTATATTTTTATTTTTAGGTGAAGATATTCAAGTGAAATTAAATATTGACATAAATTTATTATATTTAATCAATATTATTAAGGAATTGTTGGTTATGCAAATGCAGGAAGATTATTTGATCTGCTACATATCATTTGATTGTACATAAGTTATCTATTTGTATATGTGAGGGTATATGATCATATTATTATATTCTACAAGATAGTCAATTATATTGAAGTTGATATTTATTCAAATCCTGCGAAAATTAAAGCAACTTCTAAAGCAAGTGACTCAACACATGAGAAATGCGCGATATTTCTCATGAAATAAGTTTCCAGTAATATTGAAGACATTGTTAGTAATATTGAAGACATTGTTATTATTTACTTAATTCAATTGAAAGAAGAAAATATTAAAGAAGATAAAATAAATTACATGTCATGGTCGGAGCCTACATCCTAGACGTGACCGGCACTCGAGAACCGTTGTTGGTCCCCAAGTGAACCCCATCCTGCACTACTAAAAAAATGCTAAAAACGACGGACAAAATAGCAACGGACAGTGTCGCTCAAAAAAGCGACGTCATTTGCCACAATGTCCGTCGCTTCTTAATAAAAATAATTATTTAAAAATTGCTTTACAAAAAGCGACGGACAGCATCTCTTAGTCCGTCGCTTTTTTTTTACGGATTTTGTGCAAAATATATATATAATTAATTATTATTTATTTAATATATATAGAGACGCCGTTCGTCGCTTTTATTAAAAATAATTATTAATAAATTAAAAAATAACCACGCTGTCCGTCATTTTTAATTTATTAATTAGTTTTTTTAAAAAGCGACGGACGCCATCTCTTAGTTCGTCGCTTTTTGGTCAAAATATCTAGTCAAATATTTTTAAAAAGCGACAGACGACATCTCTTAGTCCGTCGCTTTTTGGTCAAAATATCTAGTCAAACATTTTTTAAAAGCGACGGACAGCGTCTCTTAGTCCGTCGCTTTTTGGTCAAATATTTTAAAAAGGAGACATTGTCCGTCGCTTTTTTTAAATTATATTGAACCGAAAGCGGGTTTTCCCCCATTTTCCCATTTCTCTTTCTCTCTCCTCTCTCTTCGCCCTTCTCTCCCTTCTCCCTAAAGCCAACCGTTGTGCCGCCGTCGCCCTTCTCTCCCTTAGCACTTGTCCCATCGCCACCTTGCCCCGCTGGGCGCCGCCACTCGTCGTTCTCACTGCCTCTTTTTCTTAGCTTGTTAAGGTTAGGGTTTAATTTTAGTTTTTTTTTTTCAATTCTAGTAATATTTGATTTGTTATAAATTAGTCTATTGTTTTGGTTTGATGAATTGTGTTATTCAATTGTTTATTTGTATATTTGATTATTGTTAGTTAGGGAGAGAATTGGAAATATTTTATTTTAGGGTTTTCTTCTAAATTGGGTTTTTAAAAAAATATGATTGTAAATTGAGTATTAGAAGTTAGAACTAACAAATAATTAGAAGTTAGAAGTTAGAACTAACAAATAATTGGAAGTTAGAAGTTATAAAGTTAGAAGTTAGATTATAGTTGCACTTTCCAACTTTGAAATTCTTGAATTTAGTAGGTTTGACGGTTGAAGTTAGAAAAACATTGAATTGTATATGAAAGTTAGATTACTTTGAAGAGAAAATGGCCAAATGACCCCTCAATCTATTAGCCAATTTTCAACTACACACCTAAATTTTATGGGGGACCTATTACCCCCTTGAACCTTTTATTTTAGATATTTTATAACCCTTAAACACTCATATTTTGTCATTACCCAGATATACACATATGTTTGTATACATGCGCAAGGTGGACCCACTTTCTTCAATTTAATTTTCCTATTTATTTCAGATACAGTAGACCCCACTTTTTTTAACTTATTCTTTTAATTAGGTTAAAATTCTCTATTCCAAACAGAACTAACAACATGTCTACTCTTCAATTGAGTATCAACCTTTCTTCTTCTTCTTTTAAATTGTTCTTAGCAAGTAATGCAAGTCATAGTAATTGTAACGACCTGTTCCCGTCGTTATAGAAAAGCTAGTGGGGAAAATTTTGGGTCGAAAAACATTTTCGTAGTAACTTGAAATTTCCCAACCTAGTTCAGATTTGGACGAAATCAGAGTCATTAAGGTGTAGGGAAATCTAGTAACAATCGGGTGCCTTATTTATGATTTTAATTACATGAGTAGTTAGATAAGTCGTTAAGGAATCTGTACGCCTTTACGAAATTGAATTTGGGTGAGTAGAACTCCCGAAATCGATCTTAGTGTGAACGGTATTTTCTTAGTGTCGTTGGTTAAAGGTGTGTTGTGAAATGGGGGTCATGGAATTAGTAAAATAGCTCACTGTTTTGTGCAAGCCGCTTTGGCAGTGGTTTTGGTCGCTTTGGCGGGGCCGCTGTAGCGGGTTGAGGGCTGCTATGGCGGGCCAAACGCGACTTAAAGTCGTAAATAAACCCCAAAAAGTCTTTATTCTTCTCTTTTCAATTTTTAGAGCTAAGGAACAAACCACAGGCAATTCTTAACAGTTTTCCGCCATTCTTGAGGCTAAAGGTAAGGTTTTAACTCCCTGAATTCGTTTTTCAATCCGTAGAACGTAATCTAATGGGTAATTATCAATGGGAGATGGTTTTGATCTAGAATCTATGGTGGAAACAACCCTATTTTGGGTGCTTGGGATCATGGGTATGATCTAAGGTTCATAGGATTGTTAGTAATTCAGGTAATTAGTGATTGTTTATTGATTCTCGTATTATATTGATTGTTTGTAGACCAAGAACAAGCGGAACGAATTCGAAAAGGGAAGGATCAAGTTTCTTAGGGTTTCAAGCTTGTTTCGAGGTAGATGATGATTGTGATTTCATGTTGGTGTGATATATGTTTGTAATTGCTCATTATAATGCATGTATGTATGCGAATATTGCATTATTGATCACCCTAATCGTAAATGAGGATAATTGAATAATTATATGCCATGAATCACCTCTTGTTGTATGATTGTGAGAATATACATTGTGATTGTGATTGTGGTTTTTTGAATGGATCGGGTGTTATGTTCCGACACACTAACTTGGATCGGTTACCACGTTCCGGCATAAATATGGGATCGGTTGCCACGTTCCTACATAAATATGGGATCGGTTGCCACGTTTCGGTATAAACATTAGATCGGGTACTACGAACCGGTATACTAACAGTTTGGGTTTGGGTTCCATGAGATGACCATTGAATTGGGTTCTGTGAGAGGACCATTGAATTGTGTTGTGTATCTACTTGTGATGATTACATTTATATCTAATGAAGATTGATATTGGAAGATTGTATGTTGCTCTAAAATGATAACCAATGTGTATTATTGAGAACGTGGAATGCTACATTGATCCTGAAAAGATGACTAATATTGTATATGTTCGGTATATGCCTGTTTTGTAATGTTGTGGTTACTTGCATGTGTTTCACTTATTGGGATAGCCGCGTGATCGTACCAGTACACTGTGGTTGTGTACTGATACTACACTTGCTTGTTCTTTATTTAGTACAGGGCATCTTCAGGCAACTATTGATAGACCTCATCTAAGTGACTATTGATCGTGACCAAATTCAAGGGTGAGCTAGTTCTTTCAGGCTGCTATGGATCTCTCTTGTTTAAGTCCATTCTTTTCGGACTCAGACTATTTGTTTAAGGTGTTTGTTTAGTTTAGGGGTTGTACCCCTTGTTCTTAGACGTGTCGTTAGTAGAGTTTTGGTACAATGACTTTCAGGTTCTAGGGGTTGTTCTTCCGCATTAGTTTGGTTAGTTTTTTGTTAAAACCTTGGAGTTTATGGGGACTCCATTTTTATAGCCATTTAAACCTGCTTTTGTATCTTTAAATGCCTTAGTTTTCATAAATTTGTTTGTTTGGGTTGTAGTAATGGTTCTCCTACCAAAGGGTTTGTGTGTGTGTCAATTACGACGGTCTGGGTCGTGACAATAACCTAAGAATTGGTCTTTTCAAAATTACTTGCTCCGCCGACCTGATAATTTTAACAATGTAAATCAATATTTGAATGAAAAAATTGGGTCTTGAAAATTGGTATTTTCTAAATCTTCAAGGTCAGATGTAATGGTGAAGGAGAAAAATGTTTTCATGATTCTCCTTGCTGGAGGAATGTAAAAAGAATGAGTGCACATATGTTGTGGTTCTATATTCATGAATTGAAGAGGGAAATAACTTATGTTTGGGCATTGACATGGAGAAGAAATTTCAAGCTCCATAGCCAGATCTAGTTGACCTTGCAATTCTATATTTATGAGTGAGGAAAACAAATTTGAACCTTGAATCTAATAGCCAAAAAAATTAGAGAAGATTAGAAATCCTAAAGGTTCAAGATTTGAAATAGAAGTTATCATTGAAGCTTACAATTGTTCCCAAGCTTCAAGCTTTTAAAATGGCAGAAGAAAGGAAGAAGATGGAAGATTTGTGGGAGAAAAAGGGCTTAAAAATGCAAGTTGTAATTGGAAGCCATATTTTAGGCTAATTTGGACTTACATGTGGATTCTAAAATACAAATAATGTGTTTTAGATACATCCTTACGCGCCTAAGGGAGGTGTATTCACCATTTTGGACATGTCAGCATTTAAGGGTTACAAAATATCGAAAATAAAAAATTCAGGGGGTAATAGGACCCCTGTAAAGTATTGGTGTGTAGTTGAGAATTTGCTAATAGATTAGGGGGACATTTGACCATTTTCTCATACTTTGAATTAGAAAAATATTGTATAGTATATGAAAGTTAAAATTAGATTAGTTGAATTTTCCAACTTAGAAATTCTTAAATTTAGTAAGTTTGAAAGTTGAAGTTAGAAAATAATTAGATTGTACATGAAAGTTAGATTACTTTAAAGTTAGAAAAATATTGGATAGTATATAAAAGTTGAGATTAGGTTACTTAAATTCTTGAACTTAGAAATTCCTGAATTTGAAGTTCATATAGAACTAAATTTAGAAATTAGACATGAACTTGAATTTTTGTAGGATTTTAGAAATTTAGGTTGTGAACATTAGAAATCTTAAATTATTGTACGATTTTAGAACTTTAAGTTGTGAACTTTAGAGAACTTAAATTACTGTAGGATTTTAGAACTTTAGAAATCTTGAATTATTGTAGGATTTTAGAACTTGAAGTTGTGAACTTTAGAAATCTTGAATTATTGTAGGATTTTAGAACTTTAGGTTGTGAACTTTAGAAATCTTAAATTATTGTAGGATTTTATAACTTTAGGTTGTGAACTGTAGAAATCTTAAATTATTGAAGGATTTTAGAGCTTTAGGTTGCGAACTTTAGAAATCTTAAATTATTGTAGGATTTTAGAACTTTAGGTTGTGAACATTAGAAATCTTAAATTATTGTAGGATTTTAGAACTTTAAGTTGTGAACTTTAGAGAACTTGAATTTTTGTGGGATTTTAGAACTTTAGGTTGTGAGCGTTAGAAATCTTGAACTATTGTAGAATTTTAGAACTTTAAGTTGTGAACTTTAGAGAACTTGAATTTTTGTAGGATTTTAGAACTTTAAGCTGTGAACTTTAGAGAACTTGAATTTTTATAGAATTTTAAAACTTTATGTTGTGAACTTTAGAAATTTTGAATTATTGTAAGATTTTAGAACTTTAAGTTGTGAACTTTAGAGAACTTGAATTTTTGTAGGATTTTAGAACTTTAGGTTGTTAGCTTTAGAAATCTTGAATTATTGTAGGATTTTAGAACTTTAAGTTGTGAACTTTAGAGAATTTAAATTTTTGTAGGACTTTAGAACTTTAGGTTGTGAACGTTAGAAATCTTGAATTATTGTAGAATTTTAGAACTTTAAGTTGTGAACTTAATAGAACTTGAATTTTTGTAGGATTTTAAACTTAAGGTTGTGAACGTTGAAAATCTTGAATTATTGTAGAATTTTAGAACTTTAAGTTGTGAACTTTAGATAATTTGAATTTTTGTAGAATTTTAGAACTTTAAGTTGTGAACTTTAATTTTTGTAGGATTTTCGAACTTTAGGTTGTGAACTTTTGAAATATTGAATTATTGTAGGATTTTATAACTTTAAGTTGTGAACTTTAGAAATCTTGAATTATTGTAGGATTTTAGAACTTTAGGTTGTGAACTTTAGAAATCTTGATAAAATGTAATCTTTATGAACTATTTAATTAAGCTTGAACTTAATTAAAACTTTGAACTTAATTAGAAGTTTGAATTACTTGAAATCTTATTGACCTTGGTATATATTTGAATTTAATTAGAACTTTGAACTTAATTAAGAATATGAACTTAAAATATTATTGAGCTTAATTCGAACTTAATAATTGAACTTAATTTGAACTTAATTTGATCTTTGAAGTACTTAAAATTGTATTGACCTTAATATATTTGAACTTAATTAAACTTTGAACTTAATTATAATAACTTGAACTTAATTAGGAATATAATTAATTATTTGAAATCTTAAACGTATTTGTTGTTAATGAATTAGTTAAGTTTGAACTTTGTAGATCTTGAAATGTAGTATTTATGAACTAATTTTTGAATTTGGAAAGACTTTATAAATCTTTAAATTGGAATTTATGTATTTTTGAAGGTTTAATTAAGCTTGTTAGTTTATATTTTGTGTAGCATGTTAATTATGTGTTTTTGCTTGAATGAGCTGAATTGATTTGATATTGAATTAAATTTAATTTGCAGGTGGGCAGCAGAAACTATAGGTTTTGCTGTAAAAAAAGTGCAGAAAAAGTGACGGACAGGGTCCTTTAGTCTGTCACTTTTCTGAATTTTTCAAAATTTCGTTTCCAGAAAAGCGACGGACGGTGTCTCATTGTCCGTCTCTTTTCAAGATTCTAAAAAAATTTAAAAGCGACGGATGGCGTCACATTATTCAAAAAAAAAAGAATTTTTTTTAAAAAAATAAGCGACGCAGTCCGTCGCTTTTGGAAAAGCGTCGAGTCAAAAAGTGGCGAGATTGACTGTGTCACTTTTCCATCGCTTTTGTTAAAAAAAGCAACGTAGTCCATTGCCGTTTTTCGTCGGTTTTTGGCAGTTTTTTTAGTAGTGCTGGCTAACTACAAGCGGAAGAATAACTCAAGCATACACAAACATCAAACTGAAAGAAATGTTTAAGAACTGCTTACTGAATCTTAAATATCTCTGAATATATTGAGTATAAAATATAAGTTTTAAATAAAACCTCTAAATTTGAAAGACTCTCCAAAATTGTCTATCTATGAAGCCTCCACTGTATAAAAACAAGTGTCATGTAACATCTTGAACGTCAGTCACTTTTTAAGTTTTGGGTCATCTTCAAACGACCATATCTTTTAGCACATAATAAGTTAGGTGGCCCATGAGGTATCAAATCGAAGATGATTGAGTCCTCTTTCCAACGCCGCCAAGTTTGCTAAATAACGCGCTCAGATGAAGGAGTTATTCCCGTTTGAGTGCAACCTCTCTAGTTAAGGCATTTCACCCGTTTTGAGAAAGGGTATTTTGGTCTTTTCCTTTACCCACTAAGCCTAAAACGTTTTTTCTACCCAAATAAGGGTCTAATATGATTTAGACCAGTTTTCCACATTCCTAAACGCTTAGAATTTTTAGAGAGAAGTTTCAAGAGGAAAAAAAGGGGCAAGGTTTCAAGCGTTCTTTCAAGAACGGAGGATTTCGCCAAGAACAAGTATTCTTTCGAGGTATGTAAGCTTCTCACAGTGTTGGTCTTGTTCATCCACACTCCAATCATCTAATTTTCATTCATGAAATCCTTCGTAATGAGATCCTTGAGTAGTTCTTAAGTATTAGCTTCTTTCTTTAACTATGGAGGTTATTGAGTTCTCGATGTGAGGGTCTTACAAATGAGTGATGTTCTTGACATATTTTGTGTGGGATTTCATTTAATTTGTGTTGGGTTTATTATTCAAAGAGACTTTGGAAGAAATCATTTGATTCTAGATGAGTTAGGACTTGAAATTGAGCAAGAAAATTCGTCGAATTTCTGGGCAGAAAGGTGGGTCGCCACGCCAGCCATAGCACTCGAACTACTGGTCAGTAGTTTGGGGCCTGACGTGCCGCGCCAATAGTGTGCCCCAAACACTGCCCAGTAGTTTGGGGGTTGGCGCCTTGCGCCACTCAGTGCGCCATGGTTGCCAAGTCCCTTATCCTTCCGTCCTTCATTCTGTATGTGTTCCCTCGGATCGTACCAATGGTCTCTTCTTTATATTCACTCCTAAATTCTTCATTAATCCTTAATAGATCCTATATATCCTAATCACATCTCTTAATTTACATTTCAAATTAAAGTAAAGTTAAGTGGAAAGTTCAAGAGATCATTTTTGTGTCATGTTGAGCACTCTTTTGAAATTGATTATAATTTTGAGCAAAACCTTGAGTAAATGAGTATGAATGAGAAGAGTTGTTTTCCATGTTTCAAAATGAGTATAGGGAACTAAGTATTCCCAAGTGTAACACTTTTACAGTTTCAAATAGAGAAACATCTATTTCTAAATAAGTTATGAGTTCAGAGAAGTTTTCAGAGAATTACCTCTTTTAAAAGGGTCTTTTGAGTAATTACCTCAAATTTAGAAAGTGTTATGTTTTGAAACTTTGAGCATGAGTTATATATTATTAGGAGTAGTATTGAGCACCGATATGGGGATGAGTTCAGACAACTCAAAATTCTCATAAACCATGTATGCCAACATGGGTAAAGGGTCATACTTGTTAGATGATTCATTCTTGTTGTTAAGCATAGCTTAGTGGATCCACTTAGTTGAGGTGTTCTATTCGCCGCCAAGGGATATGATAGTTTTAGCAACGTGGGTGATACATTGTATCATCACGTAGCTCATAACAATGGTTGTCGGTTAGAGAATATCCCAAATAAGAGTAAAGAGTTTGTTCCTGTATTTTTATACATCTTGAGTTGATATCTACTATTTTAAAAGCTTTAAATATTTCATCTCTTATTGTTGCTTTCATATTGAGTTGAGTTGAGGTGAGTTTTTTCTTCCAGCCTTGTCAGTTCAGTTAACTATTGCTTTTAGTTTTCCCCTTACATACTCATACATTCAATGTACTAACGGCATTTGACCTGCATCTTTTTATGATGTAGATACAGGTGTTCAGGTCATCAATAAGCGCTTCGCTGATACCATTCTCATTCTAGTTAGCTTTGGTGAGCCACTCTGCTTCCAGAGGGTTCCACATTTATATTTCACCTTTGTTAAGATGTCGTGGGTCTTGTCCCGACATTTATCCTACTATTTAGAGGCTTCATAGATAGTAGTAGTTGAGGAGTCTTTCCCTGTTTCCCTTGTTGATGTTTCCTTTGAGACTTTGAGTTAATTACTTATGTTTATTTAAGTATTTTCAAACATTTATTGAGTTACGCTGTTTTGAAACACTATGAGTTTAGATTTGGTATTTGGAGTCCCCATATTACTTGAGTAAGTTTTCCGCTAAGTAGTCAGCCAGGCCAAGGGATCTCTTGGGGACCATCGATAGTTTTTGAGTTCCAGTCACGTCTAGGGTGTAGGCTCGGAACATGACAAATTTAGTATCAGAGCTCAAATTTCAAGAGTCCTAGGGTGTCTATATAGTCGTTTCTATAAAGTCCTTATTATCGCTGTGAAGCGCACCACATCTATAATTAGGATGCTATGAAATTTAGGAAAACATTTCACTTCATTCTTACTCTCTTTCGTGCGATAGAGTTCAACTCTATAAAAGTTTCTTCTAATTCATGCTTACACGTATCTTTTTAGATCATGCCTCCGCGAAGAGCTGTTCGAGGACGTCCTGCTAGAAGGAATGTTAATCCTCAAGAATAAGAGGTACCCAATGCACCAGATGTGTAACCCCCTCAGGGATATGTCACCAATGCTGAGTTCTGGGATGCTATTCGGATGTTGAGTCAAGTTGTGACAAATCAAGCTAGTCAACAAAGAGTGGTTCGTCAAGATGTGGTTGATACATCCAGGATCTGTGAGTTCTTGAGAATGAATCCCCCATAATTCACAGGGTCAAAGGTCACTGAGGATCCGGAGAACTTTGTGAAGGAACTGCAGGTGTTTGAGGTTATGCGTGTTGCTGATGTTGAGCGTGTGGAGTTAGTTGCATACTAACTGAGGGGTGTTGCTAGGATTTGGTATGACCAATGGAAGAAGAGCAGGGCTGAAGGGGCACCACTAGTGAGTTGGGCTGTTTTTCAAAGTGCCTTCTTAGTGCATTTTTTCCCCGTGAGCTAAGGGAAGAAAAGGTGAGGAATTTTTGAATTTTAAACAAGAGTCCATGAGTGTGTATGAGTACAACCTCAAGTTCACGCAGTTGTACCGTTATTATTCAGAGATGGTAACAAATTTGAGAAGCAGGATGGGTCTGTTTGTGTCTGGGTTGTCCCGATTGTCAAGCAAGGAAGGTAAGGCGGCTATGTTGATAGGGGACATGTCATAGCTAGAATTATGATCCATGTGAAACAGGTTGAGGAAGATAAGATGAAATATAGGGAAAAGTTCTGCAGTAAAAGGGCTAAGACAACATGTCATGAGTCTGGACATTAGAAGGCCGAAAAAGTAAACCGGTCATCTTTTCAACAAAGGCCAACTGGGCATGTTCCATCATCAGCTAGTGCACATGCACCAAAGAACAGAGGTAACTACATGAACCAGAACTCCCAGAATTCCAGAGCTAGGCATACTCAGTCTTAGGGTAGTGTGGCACAAGGGGCAAATTGGACCCCACATGTGCTAAGTGTGGTAGGAACCACCCATGAACGTGTCATGATGGCTCCAATGGCTGCTTCAAGTGCGGAAAGACATGTCACCTTATAAGAGAGTGCCCTAAGAACAAGCAAGGTAATGGGGGGCAACAGAGCCCAATCTACTTCAGCGGCTCTGGTAGACAGGGCTTCTCCTAAAGGAGCTACTTCAAGGATAGTTAGAGGAGCAAACCGTCTGTATGTTATAACCAGTCACCAAGAGCAAGAGGTTTTACTAGATGTTGTCATGGGTATGATCAAAGTCTTTACTTTCGATGTATATGCATTACTTGATCCATGTGTAAGTCTATATTCTGTGACTCCGTATATATCCATGTGGTTTGATATTCTTCCCAAACAAATTCTTGAGCCCCTCATTGTTTCCACACCTGTTGGTGAGTCTATTCTAGCTAAAAGATCCCGTGTCTATCATTTTAGATAGGGGTGCACAATTCATCGCTCAATTTTGGAAGTCTTTTTAGAAAGATTTGCGATCGAAGGTGAACCTTAGTACTGCTTTCATCCTTAGACTGATGGTCAAGAATAGCACACAATTTAGACCTTAGAGGATATGTTGAGGGAATGTGTCATAGACTTCAAAGGTTATTAGAATGACCACTTGCCTCTCATAGAGTTTGCTTAAAATAATAGTTATCACTCTAATATCCAGATGACTCCTTATAAGGGTCTTTATGGGCGAAGATGTAGATCGCCTATTGGTTGGTTTAAGGTTGGTGAAACGTAGTTGATAGGGCCAGACTTGGTTCATCAAGCCTTGGAGAAAGTGAGATCATTCAGGAAAGGCTGAAAACAACACAAAATGGTTAGAAATCTTATACAGATGTTAAGAGAAGAGACTTAGAATTTGAGGTTGAAAATTGGGTCTACTTGAAGTTTTCACCCATGAAGGGTGTTATGAGATTTGGTAAGAAGAGGAAACTCAATCCTCGGTACATTGGTCCTTACAGGATATCCAAGAGGGTTGGCAATGTAGCATATGAGTTGGAGCTACCTAAATTAGCAGTTGTTCATCCAGTGTTCTATGCATCCATTCTAAATAAGTGTTTTGGCGATCCTTCACTTATTGTACCTACAGAGAATATTGGTATTAAGGACAGCCTATCTTATGAGGAAGTGCCCGTTCAGATTCTTGATTATCAGGTTCGCAAAATGAAAACCAAGGAGGTTGCATCAATTAAGGTCTTATGGAGGAATCAATTTATTGAGGAAGCTACTAGGGAGGTTGAGGAGGATATGAAGAAGATATACCCACATTTCTTTCCTTCCGAAGAAATTCCAGACCAAGGTACTAACTTTTTGTAAAGTACTTTTTAAGTTGATATACTGAGTCATGTTAATTGCATGTTGTGTGCTTGGGTTGGGGTTGTTAGATGCTTCCCACCCATGTTCTACTTAGTGTGATCTCATTCGAGGAAGAATGTTCCCAATGGGAGATATTGTACCACCTTGAACTTCGGTCAGTTTTTAAGTTTTGGATCAACTTCAAATGACCGTATCTTTTAGCTCATAATGAGTTAGGTGGCCAATGAGGCGTCAAATCGAAGGTCTTTTAGTCCTCTTTTCAACACCGTCAAGTTTGCTGAATTCTGAGCTCGAATGAAGGAGTTATGCCTGTTTGAGTGCAGCCTCTTTAGTTAAGGCATTTCACATGTTTTAAGAAAGAGTATTTTGGTCTTTTCCCTTACCCACAAAGCCTAAAACGTTTTTTTCTACCCAAATAAGGGTCTAATCAGATTTAGACCATTTTTCCACATTCCTAAATGCTTAGGGTTTTTAGAGAGAAGTTTCAAAAGTAGAAAAGGGGCAAGAGTTCAAGCGTTCTTTCAAGAATGGAGGATTTCACCAAGAACAAGTGTTCTTTCGAGATATGTAAGCTTCTCGCAGTATTGGGCTTGTTCTTTCACACGCCAATCAGCTAATTTTTGTTCATGAAATCGTTCCTAATGAGATTCTTAAGTAGTTCTTGAGCTTTAGCCTCTTTATTTAACTATGTATGTTTTTGAGTTCTTAAGGTGAGGGTCTTGTGAATGAGTGATGTTCTTGATAGATTTTGTGTAGGATTTCATTAAATTTGTGTTGGGTTTATTATTCAAATAGAGTTTGGAAGAAATTATTCGATTCTATATGAGTTAGGACTTGAAATTGAGCAAGAAAATTTGTCAGATTTCTGGGCAAAGGGGAGGCACCGCGCCAACCATAGCGCCCAAACTACTGGTCAGTAGTTTGGGGCCTGGCGTACCGCGCTAACAGTGCGCCCCAAACACTGCCCAGTAGTTTGGGGGTTGGCACCCTGCACTACTCAGTGCGCCAAGGTCGCCAGATCATGTACCCTCCATCCTTTATTCCGTATGTGTTCTCTCGAATCGTACCAACGTTCTCTTCTTAATATTAACTCCTAATTAATCCTTGAGAGATCCTATATATCCTAATCACATCTCTTAATTTAGATTTCAAAATAAAGTAAAGTTAAGAAGAAAGTTCAAGAGGTCATTTTTTAGTCATGTTGAGCATTCTTTTGAAATTGATTATAGTTTTGAGTAAAACCTTGAGTAAATAAGTATGAGAACGAGAAGAGTTGTCTTTCATGTTTCAAATTGAGTATAAGGGAACTAAGTATTCCCAAGTGGATCACTTTTACATTTTCAAAAAGATAAACACCAGTTTTAAAATAAGTTATCAGTTTAGAGAAGTTTTGAGAATATTACCTCTTTTAAGAGGATCTTTTGAGTAATTACCTCAAATTGAAAAAAAGTTATGTTATAAACCATTGAGCATGAGTTATATATTATTGGGAGTAGTATTGATCACCGATATGGGGATGAGTTTAGACAACTCAAAATCCTCATAAACTATGTATGCCAACGTGAGTAAAAGGTCATACTTTTTAGATGATTCCTTCTTTCTTTTAAGCATAGCTTAGTGGATCCACTTAGTTGACATGTTCTATACCCTGTCAAGGTATAAGACAGTTCTGGCAGTGTGGGCAAGACGTTGTATTATCACGTAGCTCATAGTAATGGTTGTCATGTAGAGAATCTCTCAAATTAGAGTATAGAGTTTGTTACTGTATTTTTATACATCTTGAGTTGATATCTACTATTTTAAAAGCTTTAAATTTTGCATCTCTTATTGTTGCTTTCATATTGAGTTAAGTTGAGGTAAGTATTTTCTTCCAGCCTTGTCAGTTCAGTTAACTATTATTTTCAATTTTCCCCTTAGATACTCATATATTCAATGTATTGACATCATTCGACATACATCACAATATGATGTAGATACATGTGTTCAAAGTCATCAGTAGACGCTTCGTTGATACCATTCGCATTCTAGTTAGCTTTGGTGAGCCTCATGCTTCCGGAGGGTTCCACATTTATATTTCAGCTTTGTTAAGATGTCGTGGGTCTTGTCCCGAAATCTGCCATCGTATTTAGAGGCTTCATAGACAATATTAGTTGAGGAGTATTTCCCTGTTTTCCCTTGTTGATGTTTCCTTTGAGACTTTGAGTTAATTACTTATGTTTATCTAAGTACTTTCAAACATTTATTGAGTTAAGCTGTTTTGAAACACTATGAGTTTAGATTTGGTATTTGGAGTCCCCATATTAGTTGAGTAAGTCTTCCGCTAAGTAGTCAGTCATGCCATGGGTTTTCTTGGGGACCAGTGATAGTTCTCGAGTGTCGGCCATGTTCTGGGGCCATGTTCTGGGTGTAGGCTCGGGGTGTGACATGTCGGGACAAGTGAATCTCAAATATGTCTGAATATATTGAGTATAAAATATAACTTTTAAATAAAACCTCGAAACTGGAAGACTCTCTAAAGTTGTCTATCTATGAAGGCTCTACTGTATAAAGACAAGTGTCGGGACAAGATCCACGACACCTCAATAAAAAACTACTACTAACAACTCATAAAATATCGAGTCTTTCAGAAGCAAAAATGCCTCACTCAAAGGTGACAAGCGGCTAAAGTGATCTTAACGGAACTCTTATTGAGGATCCTAACTACCAGAATATGCATCATAAAAGATGCAAGTTGAATGACATAAATACATTGATTGTACGAATATGTAAGATAGTTGAATAACAAATAACTGAACTGATAGGACTGTAATAGAAATAAATATATACCCAATTGAATGTAAAGAAATAAATAAGTGAAATCATTTATACTTTACAAATACTTACTCATCTCTGAACTCAACATATTAAGTGATATGATAAAAAATACACTTTTAACTTTATTTGGGAGATTTTCTAACCGACAACCATCACTGTGAGCTACGTGATGATACAACATCTAGCCCATGCTGTCAAAACTATTCTATAGCGTGCCGGGGTATAGAACCTCTCAACTAAGTGGATCCACTAAGCAATAAGGATTCATCTAGAAAAGTATGATCCTTTACCTATGTTGACATATATGGTTATGCAGATTTTGAGTTATCTGAACTCATCATTATATCGGTGCTCAATACTACTCCCAATAATATACTCATGCTTAAATATATAAAACATTCTTTTTCTTTGTTTTGAGGTAATTACTCAAAATAACCTCTTAAAAGAGGTAATTGGTCTGAAATATCTCTGAACTCAAACTCTTTTTAGAAATCAAAGTTTCTCTTTTCTCAATGTAAAAATGATACATTTGAGAATACTTAGTTTCCTTGTACTCTTTATCAATCATGTATCAAACTCTTCTCAAAACTCATCTTTGCTTTCTCAGAAAATTAATTTAAGGCCATAAATGTTTGCTTCAAAAGATTCCCAAAAATTATAACTCAAAATTGGGTTCATGTTGAAATATAGACATAAACAAATCAACCCAAGGATCTCAATAACAATAGAAAACTCATTACTCATAAATCAAGAGCTCGAAATTCATTGACATTACTCATCTAAAAAATACTCAAAATCTAGGAATTTAGGACTCAGAATCAATAACTTAACTCATATCAAGAATTTAGAACTCAAAATCAATATTTTAACCGATATTAATAATTCTCAAAACTAAGGGTATAACCCTATATTAAACTTTTACCGACAGAATTAAGATGCAGGGCGTGAGGACAAACTCAATCCATCACTATGAAAAGCCTTACATACCTTATATGCTCCAAATTCTTGAGAAAGATGAGATATTTGGATGAAAAGACGGCAATAATGTGTTTCTTGAACTTTAGAGGTGGATTTTCTTGAAAACCTATGGATTCCATGAGTAGAAGATATTAATTGGTGTTTAGATGAAGAAAACAAGAAATTCTATGGTCAAATATTACCTTGGATGATGGATGAATTGTAACATCTCGCAACTAGAAAGAACTAGAAAGAAGTTTTAAATCTGGAAATAGTTATTTTGGAAAGTATAAGGAAATCTGGAAAATTGTAAGTAAGTTAAAGTTGAGTTTTGGTCAACTTCAGAAGGTCATAACTACTAGCTTAGGAGGAGTTAGGTGTAGTTCCAGATATGGTTGGAAATCCCTTGGACTGATCTTTCCAACGCCGCCAAGTTTGCACAATTCTGAGTTCGTATGAGCAAGTTATTCCCTTTGGAAGTTGGGCTGTTGGATTAAGGAAATGTCCAATCCGGGATTTTAAAGGGTATTTTAGTCTTTTCACTACCATATTATTTTAATCCGATTTTAAGAGTTTAATAAGGGTCAAGACTGAACTTAGTCAGTTTTAGAAAATTAGATTTTTCACGCTAGGGCTAAGGGGAAAGGAGAAGAGAAAAGAGAAAGAAGAAAAGGGGAATTTCATTAAGAACGTTGGTGTTTTCGCTAAGGATTTGCTTCGATCAGGTATGTGAGGCTCTCATAACGTTGGGATCATTCTCCCACGTGCGAAACATATTTATTTCAGTTTAGATTCGTCCTAAAAGCATTTGAATATTGATGATCTTGATACCTATTCTTGAAATCATATATTGTTATTGAATTTGACTGAGTTGGGAAGTTTGTGAGTTCGTTACGTCGCATCATAGGGTCGTTTCGAGTTAGGTTCTTAGGTACATTTGCTGGGTATTTATATCTAAAAGAAATATGAGAAAAAAACCGAGTTTGGGTGAATTGGGATTGGAAAACGAAAAAGAAATTTCGTCGGATGAAATTAGAGGGTGGCAGCGCGTCGCGCGCCTAGTGCCCAGTTTTGAAAAATTCTGCTCCGCGTCGCGGAGTTGACACGAGGTGTTCTGCCTCAAAAGACATTTTCAAAACCAAAAATTTAATTATGAATCTGCGTCGCGGACCCACCTCCGTATTTTGATTTTCGGTCTTTTCTCATGTTTAGCTATCTAAAATCATTCCTAAACAACATGAGATCTTTCCAGTCACAAATCTTAATCCTTGAATCCATAATTCAATTCATGGATCAGTTAAGAGTCAAGTCAAGAGCAGTTAAGGTCAAAGTCAAGAGAAGTCAAGAGTCAAGTTAAGATAAGTTCTTAAAGTTTATAAAAGTCTTTCACAAATGTTTTAACTTTGTTTTAAGACTTAAGTTTTGAGTTCAGTAAAGAGTAGAGTTGAAGTTCTTTCTTCAAATAAGTATATGGGGACTATGTATTCCCAAAGAGATTTAAAAATATTTTTTTTCACATTTTTAACTAAGAGCGGAAAGTGAGATTTCCAAAGAGCCTTCGGGCTAGTTTTCATAAAAGAGTAATAGCTTTCTAAATGAAGCAAGAAGGGAAACTTTGATTTCCAAGATAGCCTTTGAGCTAAGTTTTTGAGCACTAATCTCAAATCACAGAGGAAATATGTTTTAAAAACATAAGAGCTGGTACATTTTTGGGAGTAGTATTGAGCACCGAATTGGGGGAGCGTTCAAAGAACCCACAGCCCCCATAGAACCATGTAGCCATCATGGATAAAAGAGGTTCATACTTTTTAGATGAATCCTTTCAAATTAGACTAGTGGATCCATTAGGCAGTTTAGGTTTATACCTTTGGCGGGGTATAGGATGCTCTGGCAGCGTGAGGTTGATCGATGTATCATCATTATAGCTCTTATGTGATGGTTATGAAACTCCCACAACAGTTATTGTATTTTTATATGCATCAGTTCATTTGTATTTCCATATACATCTCGGATTTATTGTATCTTGGTATACACACAGAGTTTATAGCATGTTTTTAAACAACTTTTATTTATATTGCATTTGTTTTAAATTGTTTTATATTGAAATGAGTCAGTCAGGTTGAGTTGAGTTGAGGCAGGTAAGTTCTTCAGTTTCTTTTAGAATCCTTTTCTAGCCTATGTTGTTTAACATTCCAACTTGCATACTTGTACATTCAATGTACTGATACCAGTTGGCCTGCATCGTCTTATGATGCAGACACATGTAACTAGGATCCGCATTTCAGCGCACCGTTGATCCAGTGAGCAGTTCAGAGTCAGTCGGTGAGCCTCCTTGCATTCCGGAGGATCTATTTTCATTGCTTTCTAGTTTAGTCCATTAAGATGTTGTGGGGTTTGTCCCAACATCCATCTCAATTGTTTTAGAGGCTTCATAGACAGACAGTCAGTTAGTTATTTCAGTTGCCTTTACTTTTCATTTCTTATGTTAAAGACTTGAGTTTGCCTAAATGGTCAGTTGAATGTTCCTTTATGACATTCTAGTTTCTTCATAAATATTTATGTGATGAGTTAAGTCTTTCGCTGAGTTAAGTAAGCCAGGCCAAGGGTTCGCTTGGGGCCAACAATGGTCTTCGAGTGCCAGTCCCACCTAGGGTGTAGGCTCGGGGCGTGACATGAACCTTGGAGGAAGGTAGTTTCTTGGAAACTTTTCTTTCTAGGGCAAACTTATTAACTAGAGAAGTGAACTACGTTTTTGGACGATTTTTAAAAAACCTAGATGCCCGCCCGAAAAATGCCTCAGGCGCGCATTCAACTGCGTAGGAAGGCAGTAGCTACTACCTCGGTGTGCGACCTCATGGAAAATGCCTCAGTCGCGCGGCCGACGCATGGCAAGATAGTGTCCAGTAAAATGGGAATAACTTTTTACTCCAAACTCCAATTGATGCAAACTTAGCAGCATTGGAAAACGTGACTTAAATACCTTTAATTTGATAGGTAAAGGGCCACATAACTTTTCATATTTTAAGAGATATGATCGTTTTAAGTTGACTCAAGTAGAATCTTATATCAAAGCTTAATCGGTGAGGAAGTTTTCAACTCAACTTTGTACTAGGGGATTCGTGTGACCTTAATTCATCTCCAAATTTATTCTGACACTAAATAATTGACCTTAACACCTAAGAACAATTTAAGAGTCACCCGATATGATCTTATACGTAAATGAAGAATGCTTCAGGTCTTAGCTTAGAATGTTATGTTTTTGGGGTGTTACAATATCTCCCCCTTGAGATTATTCGTCCTCAAATGACGGTTAAATTGAGCATGGAAAGGAAAATAGTTACTCTTACTATCATTCTGACTTCTAAACTTGCCTACTAACATAGGCGGAACTCATTCGTAGTAAGATCTTAGAACTTTCTTTAGAACATAAGTCACGAACGATATAAGTTTGAACATAGTCACACTCTATCTGAAACTATATGAGATGAAACAAGGGTATTTGGGCACTAAGTAATAATATGATGAGACTATTATGCCTTAAGAGATACGACTGTTAGGTTTCACGCCTTGCAACACCTATGAACCATGCCCTCATTTCTGAATACTACACCTCATTAGCTATAACTCATATCGTCTACAAGGGTATATGATTACTCTTACAAGATCTAAATCTAATTGCATGCTCTCTCTTACCGTACTATGTTCAAGCCTAACTCTAAATCACAATGTTCCACACATTAGATGATCATACCAATCTAAATCATGAAATCATGATCTATACCTGTTGGGACTTTCATTCTAGGAATACTACTTATTCTTACCACCTCATTCAACTAACCTCAAGTTCTAATAAATAATTCATTAGTCATATAATGTAATCATCCACTTAATTTCAATTCCAAGCTTATTACTATACCCACTTCATAGAATTCTTGGTAACCAGCTCCTCTCAAAATTTCCCACCTTCCTATCATCTCTACCATCTGAAATTCCATGCATTACTACCAGGAAGCCGACTAATTACTCTCTCATCTAACTATTAATCATCGTAAAATCCCATCTCCTTCTTTCTCCATATTTATACTCTTAGATGGAATAAGCACACCATCACTATCACAATAAGAATAGTAAACCCTCTCCTATCTATCATCACACAACTACAATCAACAATATCACTCTCAAAACTAAGAAAATGGATCACTGAAAGAGCTTTACGGTAAAAAATTATAAGCACAATGCATTTGAGAAATATGACATAAGAATATGCATGACATAACATTTTGTACCTAGCTATTGAGAGTAAGTCATGAATTCGCGAGAGTGAGCATATTATGAGACGTGAGTGCTTATATAAATAGGTTCATATTATGAGGCTGATATCCATAACTTTATGAAGTAAGTTGAGATCAATGGGATAAAATCTTTGTCCCTCATCCTGGTAACTTACCATACATGTGAATCTGTCTGAAGTGTATGAACACAGATCATGAACACAATTATGATGTTAGAGACATCAATATGATGTTGTAACAATTGAACTTTGAAGAATACGCTAGAGTATGATTGGATTAATATATCACTTTAACTCTTTCTAAACACATCACTATCTCATTCTCAATACTTGACTTGGTTTCTCATCTTATCATCTCCCCCTTAGGTCTAAAGCTGACACTTTAAAGCTATGGTTCTATTTTATTTTTTCTAAACTAGTCTATATTCGATTTACTCTAATACTCGGGAAAATGCTAATCTCATGTCTACAGAACTCTTCATGTGCAAATACTAAGATTCTTTCTAGAGCTCATTCTAAGTTGCTTCTCGTAACATCTTTTCTTCTTCTATACAAGTCTTTCAATAATCATTACACATATTGGCTTATAAAGTCGCTTAATCTAACTCTTAATAGTTTGACTTCTCCTTATTATCCCTCTAATACCATCCTTCTAAGTTCATATCTAGCTAACTAGAGGAAACTTGAATTATATTTGAAAGGCTCATCATTGGCTATATATATATATATATATATATATATATATATATATATATATATA
>JAJOOR010013435.1:0-26094 GCA_036250505.1 Solanum acaule | reverse complement strand
TTTTTGTTGATTTTGCTCTTTACTTGTTTATAAACCCCCCCCCCCCCCCATTGATAATTGGCACTCGTGTCAAACCCTTTAATTTGGCATGTCTTCATTCGATAAAGTCTTTAGCTACAGTTAGCTTTAGCACTTTCGCGTTTAACCACTAATTTTCAGGAACCGCTCCCTTGGGACTCGACCCCAACCCTTGGTTGGGTTACTTTACTATTGTATGATCATAGACACTTGCATTTGAAGTTGTGGCTTGATTACACAAACATCAAAATGGCGCCGCTGCCGGGGAGTGGTGTTACGTGAAAAATTTTGGTTAAGACAAATTTTTCTTTTAATTATCGGTAGTTATTAACTTTTTTTTTAGATTTGTTTTTGTTTGTTTGTTTTGTGACGGAAACAGGAAAATGAGTGTAAATAGTGAAGCTGGTGATCAAATGGATTACCTCCGTCTGAACAAAAATTTGATGCTCAGGGATGTCATCTTAAGTTTCAATAGAGAGGAAGGGCAGTCAGTTCACGAGTTGTGGCAACGATTCAAAGCTCTCGTGCATCAGTACCCAGCTCATGACATTCCAGAACGTATGCTACTGGAATGGTTATATAGAGGTATTGTCCATGAGAATCGAATGGTGACTGATCAACTTTCTCCAGGCGGATTCATCTAGTTGCCCTATGCAAAAGCAGCCCACTTCCTTGATCACATGGCCAAGACCATCAAGAAGAAGGAAAAAGACCAAGGAATGGCCACTTTGTTGGAGCAGCTCGATGACTTGGCCTAAAAGGTCAATGACTTAGAGGTACTATCCAAAAGAAAGGATAAGTACATTTCTCCTCACAAGCGTCGAAAGACGAAGAAGAAAGAGGGCGAGAAAATTGAAGAGGTCCTCTTGCTCATCCTAAACAAAGTCGATAAGCACGACAGAGTGTTGGAAGAGATTAGAGAGAATGTTATGATGCTAAATCAGATAACTACCACTCATTATTTGCTCATTCAGCTGCTGGGGTCCCAAATGGACCAATTGATGCCCTTGCCCAACTCAGATCCAATAGAGAGGTGGGCTTATGAAAATGAGGCAACCCCCAATACTAAAATTTAAGGGTTGATTCACGTCGTGCCACGACATTAACTAAGGCGCTTCTTGGGAGGCAACCCAAGGTCTTAAATGCTTTGTTTTATTATAAAAATAATGGTGTATTGATTTTGCAGGTTAAAGTGTGGAGAGTGATCAACAAGTGTAGATTGGCAATCTATAGGGCCATTTCGCGAATCGCCGAAGAGGTTCGGCGACCCCAAACTAGATCGCCATTAGACTCAAGACCAATTTACATTGGAGTCTGTAAAACTCGGCGAGGAAGATGACTACTCGGCATGACGCCGAGTAGTTCGGCAGTCGTGACTGATGTCACCGAATGGGCAACAACTGGACGGTTTTAAAGGCCAATGGTTTCAAAGTTTGACAAATTTTCATTTTCCACTCGATTTCAACTTTCGCAAATCTGCACCTAGTAAGTAATTATCATTATCTTTCCATTCTTGGTATTTTAGTCATCAATTGGTGTTCAAACTTGGGATTACATTGCCTCCTAGCATTTCAAAGTAATTCAATCAGCATAAAAGGTTGGTTGTCCCAAACCCTGAGACTACTTTGAAAAATTTGTTCTCTTATGCAATTGGGCTTATTGAATTGACGTGTACTGGGCCTCTTTGATACATTTATATTGTTGAAATGTCGAGTTCGATTTGTAAATCTTGCCCATTTTATCTTGATTTTTGAACTCCCTTTTTGTTGTGCGTAAAAATGAGTTAAATCTTGTGGGGTTGTGCGTGTGTGGTGGTTATCATGATTAAGTGTTATGGGTCTAAGCTTAATTGTACTAGTGCATAGTTTAATTTTGTTTTTTGGGGTTGCGGGGTTGAAGTCGAGATGACAGGCTGGAAATAGGCACGTTGGGATGTTTGGCGAGCTAGGTCGAGCTCGCCAAACCACTTGGCGGTTCGCCTAATGACCCCATCTCGCCTTTAATTTCATGCTACTTATGATATGGGTTTTGTAAATTTCAGTGAGAAGTCTTTTATCGCCAAAAGCATTCGGCGACTCGCCGAAAGTACCCTTGATCGCTTTTTGTCTGCACTCCTAAACCTTTGTTGCACCGTATCTTTCGACAGATAAAACCCTGCTCGCCGAAAGAAGTCGGCAACTCACCGAAAGGATTTTCACTTCGCCAACTTGTTAAAAATTTTGAGCCAACTCCTATCGGCGAGCTCATCCTAGCTCGCCAAAGCAACTTGGTGATTCATCGATCTATTCAACGAGTTTTTCTGCAATTGTGTCCCTATGAATTTGATTTAGTTGTTTTAACTTCTTCCTAATTCTTTGTAGAAATGGCTAGATCTAAAGTTGTAGGAAGAAGCAAGCCACCCCAAGGTAAAACAAAAGGGATTACAATCAACGAGGATGCAGCTACATCGAGAAGCAAGGTTGCTAAACTTTCCATAACTGGTGGGAAAGGAAAGGGTAAAGACAAGACCCTTGAATTATCAGATGCAATCACTGACAGTGATGGCTTTTATAGAAATGATCTGAAAGTGAAGGTATGGGTTCTGATGAGGATGATATGTTAATAGCACAGAGGGCTGAGCGGCGAACTAAGAAGCTGAATGATCCATCTAGGGTCAGGACTCCCCAGCCTACCACTACTACACCTCCAGTTCCAGAGCAGGCAATGGTATTAGCGCCTCCAGTACAGGGTCCTCCGCCTAAGTCAATGAATCAAGTGAAGGCTGAGGGGTTGAGGACAATTCTGGAGGAAAAGCGTCTGTCCATAGACGGTGTTATAGACAGGCACCCAGAAATAATAGAGTGCCTGAGATACCACAAGTTCCAAATCTTCACCAAACCCTGTGGCCCTTACATCCCAAACTGGGTAAGAGAGTTCTACAGTGCATACATTGCACTAATACCGCAGAAAAAGCAGCTAGCAGCAGCCTTCAAAGAAGTTGACTATGTGATTGTTAGAGGCAGGAGGGTGAAGTGTGATAGTGGGGGGATCAACGCAGTCTTGGGCATGTCCACAGATATTAGAGATCACTACCAGCACTTGATCAAAATGGAGAAGTTGGATGAGATGAAAAAGTAGTTAGCCCCACTAATTTCAGACGATACTTCGAAGTGGTTGGCGGAAGGAGCTCAGATTGAAAAGAAAGAACTGAACATAGCTGCAAGATTCTGGTTCGGTTTTATCAGCCGTCCCAGAATGAGTCGATCCTACACCTTGCCAAGGCAGTCTGCCTGGGTTGCATCATAAAATTCAGATAAACTTGGGTATGATCATTGCTTCAGAGATACTCATGTGTGCAAGGCGGAGTCGGGCCTCACTTCTATTCCTAATATTGATCACAAAACTGTGCAAACAAGCTCGAGTACCTCGAAATAACAAGAAGGATATGGAAGTGATGCCCACATCCTCTACTAATATCCGGAGGATCGAACCCGAGTACCTTAAGGATCAAGTAGAAAGGAAGAAGGCAACCTCGGTGGAGTAAGTGAAAACAGAATCAACACCTGCATAGGCATTTTTGCCTACTCTGGTCCCTGGGCCTTCAGGTATATCAATTACCACTGCTACTCCTGTCGACACTCCAGGTTCTTCTACTGCTGCAGCGCCTACCAAACCTACTGTTGTTGATGTTGTTTCCCGACCTTCACTCACCTAGGCTTCCCTACTCCAGATAGGATAGCTGGCCCTTTTTGCTGATCATCGGGCTGCCAGACATGATCCAAATTTCCCTAGCTGATGATGTGACACCTCTGAGCACTAACATTGATGCCCTAGCGGCCAGGATAGCGGTGTGTGAGCACAACCAAGGGGCCACAGAGGAGGTGACGGCTTTTAATGCTGCCATTGCTGAGCTGCGAAAAGATGTAGACCACCTGAAGTCCACCGATGTGTCCATGGTCTTTGGAACAATAGAGATTCCAGACGTGCCTGAGATGCCTCAGACCACCATTAGACATGGGGATAAAGCGGAGCAGACAGCCGATCCTGAGTCAGAAGTAGAGAATGATGAAGAGATGCATGAGGAGACTGAGGGAGCTGCAGATGAAGACCTGACTGAGATGGAAGCAATTATGATAGATGTTGTTGTGCATGCTTCCTTAGCACCTGTTGCTGGATCCAGTAGAGCTGGTCCTTCTGGGTCACTCCGGGCACTGAAGCCCAGACAGATGGAGCGACCGATTAGCCAAGATCCCCTCTTTACCTCCCTCTCTTTCTTTCTTTATTTTACATTTCGGATTCTGTGTTATTTGCATTTGAGGACAAATATTTTTATTTGTTGTAGGGTGAGGCCCACCTTTGTTTATATTTGGGCTTTGTGCTTAAATTGTGTTTACACTGCTTTCTGTGGATGTTTGAGCTTGAGGCTACTTTTATTTTAAATTGCAAAATGATTTTGACTCGTCCGAAAATTTTTGCCACCTCTCGTGTGTTGAATGTGGCTGTTCTTTTGCAAAATTTAACTCGGTTCCGATCAATACCGATGACTTGAATAGTGCTCTTAATCGAAAGAACATGAATGTGTGGCTACGATGAGGCAAAATGAAGTTTCATAGACAATATGTGAACTCTTTGCATCTCATTGTGATTAGCCATGTATCGAATTGACTCTCTTGTGATGACCGTTGGACACTAGTGAAAGTGTGGAGTTTTGTTTGACTTTAGTGTCGATGCCTTGTGTGATGAGCTTACTGTGAACCTTGCATAACAACACCTAGAATTTGCCCCATTGGTCCGGTCGACTAAGTAAGGCTATCTCTTGATATGATCTTAGGCAACTTTAAAGAGTGTGAGCCAATTTGACATATACCTCTTTGTGGCCTACCTTGTGAGCATGTGTGAACCTCTTTTGAACACCCCTTGAGCCTTACCTTCCTTTGGAAGAAACTTGATAAAAACTAGACCTTTCTTTATCCATTACCCATAATCCTCATGAAGTTGTGGTTAGTTGAATAGCCAACTTAGGCCAAAAGCCTAAGTTGGGGGTGTGGTGAAAAGAGAAGGCAAACCAAGAAGTGCAAGAAAGTCCCTCTTACCCATGGTTTTAAGAAAAATGGAACCCCTCCATATAAAAAAAAGAGAGAAAAGAGAAAGAAAACGAAAAAGAATGAAAAAGAAAGTTGTGGAATAAAGTATAAAAGAAATGGGGTTTCCAAACAATCCATGGAAAATGAATAATAGGATGACTTATGAGCACTAAAGAGAATGATCAAGGAATAAGAAAGGAAGTGTTGTGAGCACCACATTTCATGAGGATGAAAGTCACTTAGCCTAAATGACCATACCTTTGCACTCAGCCCCATTACAAGCCTTGAAAAGACCTTTTTGATCTTGAGTAAGCCGCAACAAATGTTGATTGGAAAATACAGGCAAACCTGTGGGTGAAAGCATGCATTGTGTTCTTCCTTGTGAGAGTGAGCGTTGCATTTGATTTCGGAACTTTAAATGATTAAACCTTTGTGTGTGAATATGGAATCATTCCTTGTGTGAGGGCATTTGAACACTTTGGTTGAGCTTGTACTTGTATTTGAAGAAAGTATTGTGAACATGAGATTCTTTGATATTGGTGAGTCACAACTTGAATCTTTGAGTGCACATTTGATCTTTGCATAAGTAAATTGAGTTTTGTTATGTGAATTCATGATTGAATCTTGTGTAGCACTGTAAAAGACACCCTTTTTGAACTACTGAACTTGAGTTTGCTTGAGGACAAGCAAAAGTTTAAGTTGGGGGTGTTAATGAGTCCACAAATTGAACTCATTTAGGGCTATGTTTTGATAGAATTAGTGTCCTCAAATGCATATTTTTTTTCTCAATATCTGATGAAAACCCTTAAGTTTCAGGTATTTGGAGTTTGAGGGAAAGCATGGACACTACTTAGCAAAAAGGAACAAAGGCAACTGAAAGAACGAAGAAATGAAGATTTGAGAATCGTCGAACCCATTCGGTGAGTCGCCAAAAGGTCTTATCCTCACCTTTTGTTCCAGTGTGCTGAGCCCTGAAAGAAAGGATCAAATCGGCGGTGAAAAGGAGCAGTCGGCGTGTCACCGAGCAGTTTCGCGAAGTAGTACTATGTCACCCAATGATCCAGGACACGAAGATGCTGAAGACAAGAGCTGAAAGGCGATGAAGCAGACCAAAGGGCGGATCACCGAGTGTATCGGTGATCCCGACTAATTGCGCCAAATGGCTCCTTCGCAACACATTTTTTGAAAACCATCAATACTAGTTCAATTTTTATTCTTAGCAGTCAATTTTAGTTATATTAAGTTTAGAATACAATTTTGAGATACAATATTCTCTCTAAGTTTGGAGAGGGTTTTTGAAGAACTTGAAGATTCAAAGGGTTTCAACTCCAAGATTTTGGACTTGGGTCTTGTGGATTCTTCACTCTTGACTTGTTTTAAGACTTAATCTTGCATACCCATTGATGGAAACTGAGATTAGTATAACTTTTTATCTCTTTTACATGTCCAACTAAAACCACAATTCTTGGGGTGTGATTTTGTGAATATAGGTTAGATTATCTGTTGGGTCTTGCTTGTTGATGGTTTGTTTTTTGTGTAAATGTGATTTTGTTTAGTAGCTGCGGTGGAACTTAATGAAATTGTAGTTCCAAATACGATTTCACCTTTGTGTTTTCAGTTTGCTTGAGAAAGAGGTCGTAAAACTAAGACTACTAAATTGATGGCAGGTGGGATTGGGTCGACATGAGGTTCAGCTCGAAAGAGTGAACCCTAGTCTTTCTCCCACGCACTCAGCTTGAGAGAGTGAGTGGGCTAAGACGGAGGCTGTGCTTAAAGTGGCAACTCGTTGTTCGAGAGAAACCGAGTTGATTTGGGGTAAGTTGCTCCATAGAGAATTTACCCCCACTATAGTCTAGCCTAGTCACAAATATTCAACGAATTTACTATCAAAAGCATGTACCCAATGATCTAGTTTAGCCCGTATTCCTATCGCATCCCAAGAATCCCGTCTCCATATTTGTATCTCTCTTTATTTTTGTTGATTTTGCTCTTTACTTGTTTACAACCCCCCTCCCCCCCATTGATAATTGACACTCGTGTCAAACCCTTTAATTTGTCATGTCTTCATTTGATAAAGTCTTTAGCTACGGTTAGCTTTAGTACTTTCACGCTTAACCACTAATTTTCAGGAACCGCTCCCTTGGGACTCGACCCCAACCCTTGGTTGGGTTACTTTACTATTATACGATCGTATACACTTGCATTGGAAGTTGTGTCTTGATTATGCAAACATCACTCCTCACTTGTTTCATTTCCATCATTTCTTCCATTCTTCCTCCTCAGTTGTTTCATTTTCATTGTCATATTCTTCGTCATCAAATGAATCATTTTCCTCATCCTCATTTATGTCTTCCTCAACATTTATTATTATCTCACCATCAGATAATTCTTCTAATATGTGTTGAGGATGTTCTAGTGTGGTTTCCAATTCAACATCAACTTGTAGCTGAAAAATTGCAACCGCATTTTCGTAAGCCACATCTAAGACATTATCAATTTCAATTCTTCCTACAGGTTTAGTCCTTATAACAACCCACAAATCAGCTTTGTCTCTACGCAATGGATATGGAGCGTAATACACTTGTTTAGCATTTTGTGCAAGGATGAAAGGATCATAACTTCTGTATTTTCTGGTGTGCTTTAACTTCGATTATATTATGTTGTTGGTCCAATTTTGTGCCTCTGTGTGATGGGTCAAACCACTTACACTGAAATAATACAATCTTCTTTTTAGGCCAACCTGAATACCTTACTTCAATAATCTCATGAATGACACCATATTATTCAATAGTTTGGCCAGTACCATCAACATCACCTTGTATGAAGATATCGCTATTGTTTTTTTTTTATTATTCCTAGAAACTTCTTCAGTTTGAAACTTAAAACCATTGACGCAATATTTATTCATTGTTTGAATTTGAGATTCAGGTCCAAGTGCAATTTCTTTCACTAATTGCAAATGTTCAACAATTGAGTATTCATCTTAAAGCTATATATTGTTGTTTAAAATAATATAATTTAGTATAACATGAATACATTATTAAATACTTATTGATTCAATGTAAGCTTGCACACTTGTTAGCCATTTGAAAAATTACGTATAGATGGCTTCATTACCCATGTGTTTACGAACAAGCTGATCATTGTGCATTTAGATATTTCGCTAGTTAATGAACACTTATTAGTATGTAATTTGATAACATATTTTTAACACTTACTTGAGATATGGTTGAATCTTTGGACAATTAAACAAAATATGTGTCACAGCTGATTGCATTTCCATACTAGTTAAGCTTTACTTTCCACGTTTTTTTAAGATCCTCGACCATTTTGATTAAGAATTTATATCGGCGGAAATAAAGGATCAATATCACCTTCATCATTTTGATTGGACCCGTTTCTCCTACATGACACGTCATTCCCAAAGTAATAAGAATAAAAATCACCAGTTTCTCTACCAATATGACCTTGAACAACTGATCCTTCGATCTTTCCCCTTTACTTAAGTGTTTGCTTGGAGCTGTCAATTTTCCTGCATGTATATATCTATATATGTTGAAAAAGGAAAAACTTCAATGTTTACCTCTCAAATGGATACATCCATCTTGTATGAACTGGACCTCCGAGGTGGGCCTCTTGTACAAGGTCAATTGGAAGATGCTCCATCACATCAAAGAAACCACATGGAAAGATCTTCTCCAACTTAGTAGTAATAACATGAATATTTTCTTCCTTCCTGTCTAAATTACTCTCCAACAACTTTCCAGAGCACAAATCTTTAAAGAAAACACGTATCTCTGTGATTGGTTTCCATATCCTTTCGGGTAGATGGCTAAAAGTGATAGGAATTAAATTTTCCATGAATACATGACAATCATGACTTTTCATACCTATCAATTTTTCTTCATTCATATCTGCCTGCTTTCCTAAATTCAAAGTATAGCCCTCTGGCATCCTCAAATTTTTAACCCACTCACAAATTTCACGTTTCTCATCCAATGTGAATGAAAAACTAGCTTTAGGCTTAACTATTTAACCATTTTGTAATTCCTGAAGTCATAACTCTCTTCTCCTACAATATTCCTTTATGTCAATTCTAGCTTTTGGATTGTCTGTTGTCTTTCCCTTAACATCCATCACTGTATTAAACAAATTGTCAAAAAAAACAAAATCAATGTGCATCACATCAAGATTATGTCGTAGCATAGCAGATTGTCCTTCCAATACGACAACTCCCACCATATGCTTTTTTGGTCCAATTATGTTCAACACCATATCCAGGAAGTCTAGAAGGTGACACTTCTATAACTTTAGAATTGAGAAACTCTCTCCCAAATTTGAGGCCCTGTGAGTAATGGAAGTGGGGAGGTCACTTTCAATCATATTTTTCCTGAAAGCATTTTTCATCTTTCTAAACTCATGGTCCATTGGCAAGAACTGGCGATGACAATCAAACTATGTATTTTTTCTGCCATGCTTTAAAGTGGATGCCTTACTATTTTTCATGCAATATGGACATGCTAGCTTTCCAACTGTCATCCAACCAGGCAACATCCTGTATGCAGGAAAATCATTAATAGTCTACATTAAAGAAGCACACATAACAAAATTCTACTTAGTTGATATATCATAAGTCAAAACGCCTTCAAACCACAATTGTTTGAGCTCATCTATCAATGGTTGCAGATAGACATCAATCAAACTTTTTAGATTACGGGGACCTGGAATAACACAAATTAGAAAGATGTAGGGGCTGGTCATGCACATTTCAAGAGGAAGATTATACGGAGTAAGAAATACCGGCCAACAAGAATAAGGCGAAGCAGCATTAGAGAATGGTGTGAAGCCATCTGCACACAACCCCAATCTAAAATTGTTTGGTTCAGTAGCAAAATCGGGATATACATTATCAAAATACTTCCATGCTTCACCATCAAATGGATGAGACAAGACACCCGTCGGCCTTCTATATTCACGATGCCATCTAATATGTGGGGTAGACCTCATCGATGTATACAACCTCTTTATCTTAGGAATAAGAGATAGATAATGCATCGCCTTAACTGGGACCATCTTTCCCGCCAGAGTCCTCTTATAACGAGAATGTCCACAAAACTTATCATTTTCTAATTCACTATCAGTCTTGTAAAATAACATGCAGTCATTAACACAACAATGAATTCTATCATACGTCAATCCTAATTTGGAAACCAAACGCTTTGTCTGATAGAAGTTCTTAGGTATGTTAAACTGTAGATTAACTAGTTTACCCAAAAGATCAACCATTGAGTCCATAGCCGCATTTGGAACATTCCAATATGATTTAATATTCATTAATCTAACCACAACTGACAAGGCAGAAGGGGGACTCCCTTCACGTAGTGGACGACTAGACTCTTCTAATTAATCATAGAAGCGTCTTGCTTCTTCATTAGGAGCTTCATCAAAAAACTGTTCAGGTTCCATCCCACCTTGAACCCTGAAAGCATCATTGATTGTTTCATGAACCCTATCATGTTCAACCCTAATTTGACCATGCGGTGCAAGCATATTATATTCATCCACATGCATCGAATTATAAAACATACCATTCAATCCATCTCTTTCTCTATGATCAATCCATACAAAATATCTAGGCTTTAATCTATTACGGTACTCATGAACCATGACTGTATTTGGTTAAAAAAAATTGAAGCACCTACATGCACTACAACGACACCTAACCAATCCATTATTCTTGAAAATATCAAGTGTCATTGTCTGTTCAATAAAATCTCTAACACCGTGAATAAACTCAAGTTTCAAACCACCACCAGTTTCATAATGCATATTATTCATTCGCAAACGATGATCCATCTACAAAATATAGATATTCAATTATAAATTAAATTTAATAATAATTTTACTACATTAAACTAATTTATATTGTTAATATAAATACTACATTTCAAGATCTACAAAGTTAAAGCTTAATTAATTAATGAATACTAATTAATTAAGTTCAAGTTCTAGTTAAGTTCAAAGTTAAGTTTATATTCCTAATTAACTTTTCAAGTTATTATAAATTTATTAAGTTCAATAAAGATCTAATTAATATAAGTTCAAATTAATTAGGGTCAATAAGATTTCAAGTACTTCAAAATTCTAATTAAGTTTAAATAAAATCCAAGTTCTAATAAAGTTAAAAATTAAGTTCTTATTAATTAAGGTCAACAAGATTTCAAGATCATATTCCTAATTAAGTTCAAATTATAGTAAATTCAAGTTATAATTAATTATAAGTTGTAATTCAAATCCCTAAAATCCCAAATTCAAACTATTAGTCCTAAAATCTCAAGTATAATTCAAACAAGTCCTAAATTCTAAATTCAAACTAGTCTTAAAATTACAAATTCAAACTAGTCCTAAAATTCCAAAATCAAACTAGTGCTAAAATCTCAAATTCAAACTACCTAGTCCTAAAATCCCAAATTCAAACTATTAGTCCTAAAATCTCAAATATAATTCAAACAAATCCTAAATTCCAAATTCAAACTAGTCTTAAAATCACAAATTCAAACTACTCCTAAAATTCCAAAATCAAACTAGTGCTAAAATCCCAAATTCAAACTAGCTAGTCCTAAAATCCCAAATTCAAACTATTAGTCCTAAAATCTCAAATATAATTCAAACTAGTCCTAAATTTCAAATTCAATCTAGTGTTAAAATCACAAATTCAAACTAGTCCGAAAATTCCAAAATCAAACTAGTGCTAAAATCCCAAATTCAAACTAGCTAGTCCTAAAATCCCAAATTCAAACTATTAGGCCTAAAATCTCAAATATAATTCAAACTAGTCCTAAATTTCAAATTCAAACTAGTCTTAAAATCACAAATTCAAACTAGTCCTAAAATCTGAAAATCAAATCAGTGCTAAAATCTCAAATTCAAACAAGTCCTTAAATACCCTAATTCAAACTAGTCCTTAAATACCCTAATTCAAACTAGTCCTTAAATACCCTAATTCAAACTAGTCCTATAATCCCAATTAATTCAAATTAGCTAGTCCTAAAATCCAAAAATCAAAATAACTCAAGAAATACCCAAATTCAAACAAGTCCTTAAATACCCTAATTCAAACTAGTCCTAAAATCCCAAAATCAAACTAATTAACTCAAGAAATACCCAAATTCAAACAAGTCCTAAAATACCCTAATTCAAACAAACCCTAACATTAAAAATATCAATTCACTCACTAACTAATAATCCCTTATTCAAATTAACAATCAATAAATACAAATTCAATAAACCAATTACAATTAAATAACTAACAGAATCAAATATAGCTCAAATTGAAATTTTTTTTATAAATTAAACCCTAACCTTAAAGGAGAAGGAGAGAATGAAGAGAAAGGGGAAGGAGGCGGCAGCTCTAGCAGCTACTGCTCGCGAGCAACAGCGACGATATAGTGGGACGACGAGACGGCAACGCCAGCAGTGGATCAGCGAAGAGTGGAGAGAAGGAAGAGAGAATGAGGTTTTTTAAAATGGGGAAATATTCTCGTCTGTCTTTCAGATATTTAATAAAAAGCGACGTACAACGTCTCCATGTCCGTTGCTTTTTTAAATAGTTGACCACATTTTAACCAAAAAACAACAGACTAAGAGACATTGTTCGTCACTTTTTAAAAATAATTGACCATATAGTTTGACCAAGAAGCGACGAACTAAAAAATGTCATATGTCGCTTTTATAAAAAATAAAATAAATTAAAAGCGACAGATAACGTGGTTATTGTTTAATTTATATATAATTATTTTTAATAAAAGTAACGGACAACGTCTCTATCTATATTAAATAATTAATTATTAATTATATATATATTTGGTGCAAAAATCCGCAAAAAATAGCGACAGACTAAGTGATGCCATCCGTCGCTTTTTGTAAAATAATTTTAAAAATAATTATTTTTATTAAAAAGCAACGGACAGTGTGACAAATGTCGTCGCTTTTTGGTGCGACGTTGTCCGTCACTTTTTTGTCTGTGTTTTTTTAACAGTTTTTTAGTTGTGGAACTTGAGGCTCGTCTTTCCAAAGAGTCCCAATTCTTTGTTCCATCATCACTCGGGAGGTCTAAGACTAACAATTTTTGATAATATAGAACTCAGAGATAGAAGAGACATTTTTGAAATTTAAGGAAGGCGGAAATACAGTTTGTCAAAGTCCAACTTCTCAAGCATCTTTGTGTACAAAATATAGATCAGCTTCAGGCATTACAATTTAGGTTGAGCTCGGTATTATTGGGAGCAACCAAAATGAATATGCGTAGTGAAAGATTGACCAATAAACCTAAGATTTCTGGTAAATATCAAATACCTGTAGCTCCAATGCCATGGAGGACTCATCTGAATCAGTATTGCAACAATGACATGCACTTTCTAGGATGTAGTGATATCTCTTTTTGATTTTCCCTTAAGCAGAATATGATATGGCTCTGAAATGTCTAATTATGATAAATTTTGTGCTCCTTATTTTAGTAGCTCCATATGTATTTTGTCATGGTAGTAGTTCTATCATGCATGATATTTTTAGCTGAAAAAAATGTTTTCACCATGATTTTACAAGGAGATTACACTAGGACATAATATTATTAGCCAAGGTACCTTTCCTAGCTCAATTATTTGACGAAAATTTTACAATTTCCTGCTTGAATAGACCAAACAATTTTAGGTTCAACTTAGTTCTTGAGAAGTATTTGTAGTGCATTAAATTATAAATTTTATTATACTTCTTTTTATTAATTAGATGACAACTTTTTAGTTTTTTAGCACCTAACTTTGTTTCCTTTTCATGATTTAGTGATCACCGAACCTTCTCAAGTAATCCATTTAGGTACATTTAATAACTTCATATCTTTTTAGTTTGCTCATACCATGTTGTCATAAAGTTTGAAATCAAATCTTACATGTTTTTTCCTCTTTTACACATGATGTTGAAGGTGGAAATCAAAATTAGTTGCTAGAAAATACTTCTCCAAATGATATTTGGAGAAGCAACCTCCGTTTCTTTGTCTTAGTTTTGTTAATGTTTAGTATATCTCAGTTATATTTTCAAGTTGGATAAACTTTACTAAATACTAGTTTTTCTTTAAGGAGTATGCAATCCCAATTTCATTTTAATTGTTCTTAATTAGTACTATATACCAGTGCAATTTTTATTATTATTATCTTGCTTCCTTTAGTTTGTTATTATTTTTAATTTGTATATTTATCATTATAGAATAAACTACTCTAGGTTATGAAGTTTAAGATACAAGAGTTTTATTTAATAATTGTAATTTTATATAAAATTTAAATTTAATGGGAATCTAGTAAATACTAACTGAAAATAGTATTACTCTGGATGACTAGTGACATAATGTTGTCCTTAAAACCTTCACTTTTAGCGACGATTAAATTGCACTTTTTAAGACCATGACATTTTTTTATAAAAGTATTGACATTTAGTGACAAGAATAATCTTTGTCACAAAATAGTTTTCTTATTACCTACAAATCAACTTTGTATTTATGACAATAATTGTAGCTAATTATGATATTTTGTAGTGACAATTTCATTTTGTCGGTAAAAGAAATATTTATAGTGACGACGTGATTGTTTTAAACTACAAAATTATAAAAAAAAATAAAAACGTCACTAATTTATATATTTAGGAACAAAAGAATATTCATAAAAAAAATTTATAATTTCTATGACAAACAAGTTCGTCATTAATACTATGCAATTGGAGACAAAAATAATTTTCGTAGTAAATAGAACTCTATTTAGTGACGAAACACCAAACCGTCTTTGTATACATTAAGTAACCCATGATTTAGCTACGATTGGTTGACGAATTATTTTTCATCTTGAAAATGTTTTTGTGACGAAATATGAGTTTTAAGTGACAATTTGTTTCGTCACTAGTACTCAAATTTGTTGTACTGTATTGAGCAAGCACTTGTACCCCTTTGTGATGTTGAGACCAACTCCAACACACCTAGATCGTCTTTTACTTATTTAAACCCCTATTTCTTTTAGTTGAATTGTGATAATTGATTCCAAATCTTTCTTATTAAATTTGGTGGAATCATCCACCCATTTCTCCTTATTGCTACAATGAATTGGCTTGCATCTTAATTTCCTAATTGAATTATTATAATTATATCACTCCTTGTGGGATTCGACGTTGTTTGGTATATTCACTGCTAGCAATAGATGCTTCATTTGAGTCTCTAAATGCTTGATTGAAGCGGAGAGTTATATTTAATAGATTGAGAAATTCAAAACATCACTTCTCTGATCTTTGACCCCATTTTCCATAGATTCAACTCTTTTTAGAACACTACTAAACATCTTCTGGATATTGGAATCAATAAAGTCAATCACACTAGCTTGAGTTTAGGAAGTATCAGCTCTTTTGGGAGGCACATTTGGTTTGGAACTCTGATGATTGTACCTATCATCTCCTCTAGCTTGTCTTGTTCACGTTATTTTATTTCCCGATCTCTCTATTGACAATATCGCTCTCTCCAACCATGATTCTCTTCCCAAGGATGTCAAGGATCTTGGTTGGCCTCTTGATACACTGGTCGAGAACCTGACTCTATGTTTACCAAGTACGTAGTGTCTTCGTCAACAAGGCATAAGAACTCTCGGCTTCAAGTAGAGCTTTATGTAGGCTCTGGTGGAATTCACACTTTTAGTTACTATGACCATAATGTGTTTGGCTAAGATATAAAAGCTTGTAATCATCTTAGCCATCTTTTCATCTGATTCCTCTTCTTTCTTTCTCATTTCATTAGTTAATGTTGAAGTGACAGCACTGCCTCCTTTCACTCAATAACGCGTATACCACGCCATATTGATTTTTGCTATTTGATCATGTGACACGGTAGCTTGAGGATAAGAGATGTTCAAAAAAGATCCTTTCTCCATATTGTTCACTACTCCTTGATTCAATTCATCTAATGTACGATAGAATATTTCGAGTAAAACTCGCTCGACCATCCCATGATTCAAGCATTCTGTCACTTTTTTTTAAACCATAGCCACACTTCATGTATAGTCTCTCCCGACATTTGCTCAAAATTTTTTATCTCATTCCTCAATTTCAACATTTACTATGGTGGATAAAATCTTTCAAGAAATGAAGTCTTCAATACCTCCCTAAGTGGTAATTAACCTTTAACATATTTCTCCAAGCATGTTGTTATAGCATCTCCAGTTAATTAGAAAGGAAGCAATCTCAATCGGATGGATTCTTGACTCATACTTCACATTTTGATAGGGAGACACAATTCCATAAAATTCCTCTAGTGTTAATTAACATTTTCCACCGAATTTCCTTTGAATAGTTCCATCATTAATAGTAAATAAAGAATTGGTCTTGTAATTAGAAATACGACATCTCCTACCTGTGGTAGTCAATTTTTTCCTGCTATGCCCTGCTTCATGGGTTCTTCATTTACGTAGAATTCATTTGCAAATCCCCATCATCAATACTTTTTTGTCATCCACTTGATTCATATTAACCTATTTTTGTCAAGGAACAACCAAAAAAGTAACAAGAACACAAAATGCACACAAGTTTGAATTTAGAAATCAACAATAGACGATCACTAACGAATCCCCAACAACAACGCCATATTTTATAAACAATCAAATATGTCCCATATTTCAGGGCATAAGCGGTTGTCTGTAAAAAAATTAATCAACTTATGAGGTCGGGGTCAAACCACAAGAACTGGCCGGTGGGACTCTTCTTCTATTCGTTCCTCTGTTGGAAGGAATTAGGAAATTGCATTCTGAATTGGCATACATATATAGAAATTGGGGTTATAACTAAAAAACTAAAAATTCATCAATATAAAGCAACAAAACATGGAACCAACATAAATAAGATATAACAAGATTGAAAATGACTAGGGGTGTGTGCATACAGATTAAGGTTTTAACTATAACATGCAAAGATTGACAAAACATTATAGATTGACACATGGGTAGCACTTGGTCTAAGCTACACTTTGATATTCTCCCGAACTATCAAGGGTATGTCCCTTGGATTCTTCTGATCTCCAAGACCCTTTCAAACAAAACACCAAACATTGCTTGAGTAGACAGATTATTCCTAGCTCATATCATTAAATAGGAAATAACTCGGATTATCTCTTTCCTGGCTCAAATCCGTAGAATAATTTCATCAAGTTCTCACGATTGAGTCTTACCTTTCAAAAGTAAAAGTGGTGTTAGAGAGCTCAACTAATATTTGCAACCACTAATTCTTAGATTAAACTTTAAGGCAACAATAGATCCATGGCATACGATTAATGTTTAAGCCGATTAATCTATACCCTTTGGGGTTTTACACCCCATCTAGAACAGACACCCATAGTTAATGGTCTAGATCCTCATAAAATATAAATTAGAGACAATCAACATAAAGGAAATCTCCATTCAAAGCTAATTTGATAGAACAAACTTTAATTCTAAGCTTTAATTGGCACAAATTCGAGGTTTCTTCCTTTACAAGCTAAAAAGTTCTTCATTATTGCTCTCACTCTATTTGTTACTTTTACTTTTTTTTCTCTATCTAGTTTATACTTAATTTGGGAGAAAACTCTCTAGACATAATTGGGCAAATCTCTATTTTTTCCATGGAGAATTTCAAAAGGATCACTTTTTCTATAATTACATTTTTGTTGTTTAGTTCCCGTTCATCAGACTGGCACTGAACCGGTGAGATATCAATCAGAGAAACTAGAGCAGGGGTTGCCTCCTTGACTTAACCTTTTGTTCTAACTTTGTTCTAATAGAAGAGTCTGCTCTAGGAACGGCGAACCATAGATAATTCATCATACAACACCAATTGTAACACTAGTATTGGGGCAACTTTACTCCATCCATGAAGGCCTCAAGCCGATGAGAGGCATGTTAGTTTCTGCAGCATGGCAGTTCCATCGCCGGTGCTTCAACTCTTTTGGCTTCAAATCCATCAACTTTGAATTTTTTTTCAAGGGATACCTGCATTCATGAGATTCAATGCCTAAAACCATACAAATTGCATTAAAACATGGAAATAATTTACGAATTAGTGTCTAAAAAGTTGGTAGAATACCAACTTATCAATCAACTATAATTGAATACATGGGAACAACATTCCCGAAAAATTCTACAGACTCAAACCATAACTCAAACTTTGAGAACTTGGCATAAAACATTGATCTCGTAAAGTCTTTAGCACAGTCCTCAAATACTGCTCATGCTCATCCTTTTCTATGAGTACACAAGAATGTAATAAATGAACACACTGATGAAAGAGTCTATATAACGCATTTACACATGCGTCATCAACTACATGAATGTTGTTAGGTCATTGATCAACCCAATAGACATCACTAGCAACTCATAATGACCTTAACGAGTCTAAAAAGTTGTCTTTCACCCTAGTCCTTAACTAGTGGTAATAGGATCCCAAATATACATTAGAAAACACTACAACACCATGAAACTTGTCAAAAAAAGCCATTGATATAAGGCATAAGATACCTACTCTTCATCATCACCTTGTTCAAATGCCTCTAATCCATAGACATATACATATACACATTCCTCTTTTTCACAAAAAGAATCGAGGTCCCCATAAGGCATAACTCTCGGTTGAATGAATCCCTTATTGAAAAGATCTCGACACTAAACACTGAGATCCTCATGCTCTGAAAGGTCCATATAGTATGACATAATAGAGATTGGACGAGAGCCTATCTCAAGGTCTATAGAAAAATCAGTATCTTGCTCTAGGGGAACGCCTATTAGATAGGTAGGAAAGACATCCATAAATTCACGCACAATAGGGACCTAATAAATTACAGGGCCCTCCCTACTAATATCTGGCACATAACCCAAATAGGCTAAGCTTCTGCAGACCAACCCTGTTGCCCAAAAATAAGAAATAGCCCTAATTGATGTATGATAAAAAGAGCCATGCCACATTAGTGGAGAGATACTAGACATGGATTAGGTAATGGTCTTAGTGAAGCAATCGAAGACTGCATGGAAAGGGGATAACTAGTCCATGAAAAGAATATCATCAAAATCAAGCATATCCAACACATTAAGATCAGCCCAAGTGTCACACCCCTAATAGTCACCAAACATGATCTATAACTTGATCCACTACTAAATACTCACCCACAGTGGTCGAAAAAAATAATGACGCTGAGAAATTCTAAGAAACCAAGCATTAATGGGAAGCATAATAAATTGATACATACAAAATTTAGAACCCAGATAAAATAAAGTTCATTCAACCTGATGGCATATAAAAATTATGTTAGTGATGATACCGTCTACTGCCTCAGTCTGTTCCCTATCTAGAGATTCATAAAGAAGGTCCTATCTATCTCTAAACTTAGAATCTTATGTTCCTCCCTCCTTACCTACCTCCATGTGGTCTTCCTTGAGCCCCTTGGTGAAACCCATAGTGATCCAAACCCTATGCACTACTTCTAGCCGAAGATGTTATTGTTGAAACATCCCTCCTATTTGTAGATCAGGCCAATCATTTTTTTCTAGGGACACTCTCTAGAACAGTGGTAAGGCTCACCACAATCATAAATACCCTTTGAAGCATGACTCTATGAAAATCAGCCACCACAACCTGACTATTCTAAATGTGAGCTCCTAAAACTCTAACTTAAACCCATAACACCCCAACTATACTGCTCCCCCTCGGCAATCTTGAGTTTCGCATAAATAGGCTAGCTAGACTAACTCTTGGCAATCTTGAGTTTCGCATAAATAGCTAGCTAGACTAACTCTAGTGATGGTAGCATTGGCGGGGTCTATCATAATTGTCCCTCCCCTTGAGTGGGAGCCACTATAGCTTCCCTAGTGATAAGCACTCTTATCGCTATCCCATGAGGCCTCGCGGTGGAGCTCCCCAATAGTATGGGCGTGATCATAAAAATCCAAGAAAGATCTATTTGTTGAAGACATTGACTTAGTTGCAATTTGCAGCTATAGACTCAAACCACGAAAAAAGCAATGATCTCTCTCCTATTCTATAGGTAGATTTATGGAAGAGTGCAAAGAGAGCTTGTAAAATCTAGCCTTGTACTCCAATATGGTATAGAGTCCTACTCCAATCTAGCAAACTCATCAACTTGTCGATCTCTAATGCTCCTACGTATAAACCTATCACAGAAAGCCTATAAAAACTTAGTCCAAGACATGAGAGGTGACCCAACTGGCCTACACTTCATATACGAATGAAACCACTACATGCATGGTCCTTAAAGGTGATACTTATATCACATTCGTTCAACTTTACTAAAACCAAAGTATATAACCTCTCCCTATAGGTCGTCAAAAATCAATAGGGATCCTCCCATCCAGCCCCAGAAAACCTTGGAGGATTCAGTCTCAAAAAAAGTATGAGCATCTTATACTCCTATAAAGGTCTAATTCCAGGTGTGATAACTAGATGAGTAGCAGTGTGTACGGGTGGAACCTTAACCTATTGAGACACTAATGCCACCTGAACCTCCGGTGCTGGTATCACTGATCCTTAGGCTTTCTCCATATCCCTTAGAATGAAAAATAACTAAATGATAGTCACCTGAAGACATGGGCAATGGATGGCCTTAGTGGATGTTGGGCTAGTTTAAGTCCCAACAAGTATGGAGGAATAAGAGCTTGCAGAGGCTCTACTATTATTGGATTGTGAGTCACATATTTTATTAGATCTTTAGCTAGTGTTTTAGCTCACATATAACCTTAGGGTCACCCTTTACTCCTAGCTGGAGCTCTATATTCTTGCGGTGCATCACCGGTGACCAGTGAACCACACGTAGGAGCCATAATGAGAAAAAGTGAAATGATAAGGTTCTACAAACCAAATAAGAAAAACCAAACGTGAACATAAATAAACAATCTTCCTAATATAGCCTCTAGAAGATAGGGTGCTAACGTCTCCACAATGCATAATTCATCTAGACATTAGTTTTGTATGAATGAAATTGGCAAACCTAGCTCCAATTCTAGCTTTGTCCTAATCTAAAACCTCATGTAATAATGGCATTAACAAAAAACAACTTGTAGGTAAGCCAACCCATACTCCAATACGATAAGTAACTGATATATAATGAAAATTTAACAACCAACAAGAAGATAACAACAAAATAAAGGAATACACAATAGAAAGAAAGAAATGATTTAAATATATATAACACTATAAGATCTCCATGACCTGATGGAATAAGGTATAGAGCTGCTAAAATTAGTACAACTTACGAAATGAATAAAATAAGTACACACTCGACTCAATTAGAAAAAAACTATATATAGATAGAGATGAGTCAAACTAGGATGGCGTCATCTCATCCTCTACCTTTGGAAGACCCGTTGTAGCATAAAAATCAACTCTTTTGATTGGTGCTCAGATCGACATATAGAAAATTAAATGTAGAGTGTAATATGAGTACAAAAACCAAAGGTACCCAATGTGCATCAGAGGACAATTACGCTTGGAGAGCATATACATAATGAAAAGCCAGGAAACAAATAGTAGCTAAGGGTCAAAAGAGTAGCACAAAGCGGAAAGTCTAACTATACACCTTGGAAAATCTAGCAGGAACCGAATGATAATGTAAAGCTGTCAACTACAACCTAACTGGAACCCATAAGACATGAAGGTACACTTACGAGCAATTGAAAATAACCCAAATATATCCCCATAAGCTCAATGAGTACACACAAGATCTAATGATATCCCTAGATACAACAAAGTATAATTTGAAGCTAAAACAACCGACACTGGACCTGGAACCATGTATAAAGAAACTTGAAGAACCCAATAGAATCAAGGTTTCATGAGTAAAACACGACTAACGAAAACGTGCCTAGACTCAACCTATGGTTGGTCAAAATGCACATGGAACTCGAACAATAGAAAGTTGAAATGCGCACAAACCTCAAACCAAGGCTGAAACACGTTGAAGAACATCCATAATCACATGCTCATCAACAATCAGAAGACACTGTAGAATGAAACCTTCATCGGAGTGACAAGGGACCCACTCTGGCTCAAAACCCATGACTCGATCAAAAGTAACCAATAAGGCCCGAAAATAACAACTGAAACTGTCAGGGCAATAACATAAGGGAGTTATGGACAAAAATCCAATAGGAGTAAAGTTGTCACCTAGCTAATGATTCATACTACCAAACCCATGTTTGCTACATTAGTCTATAAGGAGCTAGACTTGTCTAAAGCAACACCGGACGATTCGTAATACATAATGACTCCAAAATAGCAATTTTAATGTAATCACTAGACTAATCCTAGAATAAGGATAGTAATAAGTTAGAATTAACAATACAAAAGGACACACAGATACAACAATGCATGATACAACATCGCAATACAATAGAAATGTTTAATTACTTCGACTATTACCTGTAAGGACGGCTAAGGTAGGATTTCAAATAACTAAACATGAAAAAGCTAAGAGCCCTGCCAAATCAAGCTGAACATCATGCAAACACTTACGCAAGATCAATCTATCATTGGAAAGCCAAAGCAAACATCAAAGTAGATCATGCATGCTCTAAAACAAACTTAGCTGGAGCTTTACCCTTCAAAAATGCCTCCGATCACTACCACACTATAAAAAAAATGATAATAACGTCAATACGAATGTTTTAACACCTAATCTATAAAAATTGAAGACGGAACTAAAAATGAGATTGTGGGACATTAGGGACGAATTCCGTAATTTACTCAATCTATTTGTCCCGTTAAGATCAAGGAGATTGGGAACAAAAAGTGGGATTTAACTACCTGTTATAGCTGCTTAAGTGTCACTTTTCCACTTAAGTGTCCTTTCAAAGTGGAACCTTTATCACTAAAGCGCTTAAACCCTTGCTAGAGGCTCCACTAAAGTGACTCTCTAGCAGCTAAAATGATCATCGCTTAAGCATTCCATGTTCACTAATGGAGGTATGCCTTTACTAGGAAGGCCTACTTAAGAGGATCCCTGGCTGCTTAAGTGATAAGTGTTTAAGAGGTGCCAAGATCACATAGGCGGCTACACTAGCATCAGGCACCAAGAAATATAGGTATGTCTTACATGACTCTGCCCGGATGCTCATACTATCCTGGAAATTCTGATATTTTAGTCATACCAAAAATGGAAAAAAACTCCCAAAGGAGGTCATCTCACCAAAGAGCGAGTTATATACCCAATGCTTCATCTATGCCATAAGCTATAATGTTGCTCGAAATGAGTCAAAAAGTCTAAGGACTCGAATCAAAGGACCACATATACAAAACTCAACTTTTTGGAGCTAATAGAACAAACATCATTACATTCAGAGGCTTTATACATGATGTTTCGATAAAAATCAACCGTTCAAGTTCAAAAAGCTCTAAAACACAAACATCCATAGAAACCAAATGAAAAACCAACTAATCGAACAGTCAGTCCTAACAAGTCATAAATGACTTAGAGTCTCTATATGTCAGTTCTAAAAGAAACTAATAACAGAATACACGTTTACCAAAAAAAAACAAAATACATGAAAATGACCTAGAGCATCATTATAATAATAAAAATATGGCTGGATATGTATATCCTATCAAAAAAAGAACCTCAACATTCTCATTATTGTATTTGAAGTATTCATATATGAGCATCTTTTATATTCCTAGGGATGGCAATGGGGGCAGAGGGGGCGGGGCAGATTGAGCTTAACTTGCAAAATTTTGAATCCACCCTGTCCCGCCCCGCATAACATTTTTTTTTCATTTTCAACCTGCCCCACCCCTCCCCGCATATATCCGCTCCGCATGAACCCGCCTCGCATAATTATTTTAATATTTTCTTTTTTTAGTTATGTTAGATACTAAAAATAAAATTCATTTTTTCATTAAGTTGTATTATTTAATAGGATAGTGACTTAATTTTTTTATAGTTCAATTGAGAAACATGTAAGAAATTGAATTATTTTTTATTGAACCATTTGCATTTACTATCTTGAATATTTTAGTAGCTTTAAAAAAATTATCTTAATAAATAATGCTCTATCACTCTTATAACATGTAAAAAATTAAAATTAAGTTTAAATCCATATAAAATCACATATACATGCAACCCGCCCCACCCCGCATTAGTTTTTAAAAACCCACTTCAACCCACCCCGTCACGCACAACGTTAAACCCGCCCAGTCTCTCATAGCCTTAAACCCGCCCCACCCTGTATCCACCCCGCCCCATTGCCATCCATATATATGCTATAATAATGAGAGGAATATAACTGATATAATAATAACCATAAATAGATTTAGATACTAAAATGATATTAAACCATGACCTAAAAGGATCATAAAGTGTCATCTACAAGAAGAGTAAAATCATTGGTTAATAATTTCATAGATGAAAATGAGGTGCTTTCTAATTCAATATCAAGCATACTTTACGAATCTCATATATATCTAATCATCAAAAGAAAAATGACATGCACATACAAATATTTTTATAAGCATTTTACATTTATAAATTATATCAAACAAAAAGGTTAACAAAAGATGTGTTAGTTATCTATTTACTTTTATTTAATAGACAATCAAAATAGAATGAACATTCATGAAAACATAAATATGAAAATTACTGACCCTTTGTAGAGTAATTAACTAGTACATCGACTTTAAAAACTAGATTTGATTGCTCATGACCCTCTGCTCTACTAAGGAAAAAACAATGATAAAAATAAAAATACAAAGCAAAAAATAAAGAAGCCTAATTAATTTTGAGGTGCAGCGGGAGGGACTTGTAAAATTTTCTAAAAATGTATTTGAAAGTAAGTATTTATAGAGGATTTTTAGCATTAGGAATGTCTTTGAGAGGAATATTCAAAAAATTTAACTTCAAATTGAGTCGAAGGAAATATTTAATTTTATTTGGATTGATTTTGTTAGATTTTTCATGTGATTTTGTCAGAATATGGCTGAACAGGGTGAAGTTTTCTGTGCTTTAGTTGAAATATTTTCAAAAGGAAAACATAAGGTTTGGAGTTAGTAAATAAGAATAAAGTGTTGCTTAATTTTTTAGGCTAAGCATATGAGTGGTATTTGGGGTATGGGTTGGTGCTTGTTGGGTTAAGGGATATGATTAATTTGGGTGATGTTTAAGAAATAGGACTGACTAGTTTAAGCTATTCTAGGGTAAAGATTTGAGTTCTTTAATTGCATGTACATTTTAACGCAACACTGATCAATGATAAGATATCTCATTTTTCAAACACACTTTATCATGTTTATGGTTTAACCATTAAGAGGAGGATTCAACAACAATATTGTAATGTGTAATAGACTAACAAAATATATCTGAAGTAAATAACAAGATATATATGAACATATAATATATTGCAAAAAAAAAAAAGAGAAAAAGAATTACATATACAGATCAATCGATTAATCCTAAAATGAATGTAATGTTGTATTATTTTTCAATGAAATAAAAAGAAGAAAATTTTATTCGTCCATCCAATTCAATACCTTGGCCAAAACATTAATGTGATGTAGTATAATTACAAGTTGAATCAATATTTAGCAGAATCCCAGGAGACATTATTATCTGCATTCATATTATTGTGCATCATCATAGGTGCCTTCTCTGAAACACTCCAAACCTTTACAGATTTATCAAGACTTCCACTATAAACGACCCATTTCTGATCGGTTTGAGTGGATTCTTTATCTTCTTCTACTGCTAGACATTTCACTGGCCCATTATGACCAGTCAATACAGATAACAATGTGTGTATAGACTTATTGTCCCTTCTCCAAACACATATTGTTTTATCAGCTGATCCACTCAGTACCAAATTTCCAGCTGTTGCAAGGCATAAAATAGCCAATTTGTGTCCCTTTAAGACTCCACCATGTGATAATTGCTTCTCTCGTTCCCAGAAATTCACAACACCATCAGATGAAC
>JAJOOR010013434.1:0-34077 GCA_036250505.1 Solanum acaule | reverse complement strand
CCATCTTTTCAGATTTATTTATGATTTAGCTTCCGCATCAGTTTATTTTCTTTAGTATGCTCATGATCATGCCAGCAGGGTTAGCTTGGGATCACTTGTGGTCCTAGGTCCCGTGTCCGCGTCTCGGGGGTAGCTCGGGGCGTGACACTGACAAGCCTGTGAAAAATGTTACGGAGTGGAATTGTGAACTCTGTCAAGTAAGTACAATAAATCAAGATTGCCTGAATGCCCACTTCCAAGGGAAAAAACACAAACGCAAGGAGGAGAACAAAAACAGGAGCATTGGTCTTTTTCCAAAGAAATCAAAATTCATCCAGCTTGTGGAGCGTCCTTGCGATGATCTGATATCAAGTCCAAACGTTAATGATCCACCATCCTTGTTGATAGATAACAATGCAGATGACTTCAGAAACAACAAAGCTCAGGAAAAGAAAAACAATAGGGAGTTCACGTTTTTGGTGTGAGACATGCAAAATAGGGACCTACTCTAAAAAGACAATGGAGGCACATAGGGTAGGAAAGAAGCACGTTCGGCATCTTCAACAACTTACTGGAAAAGACAAGCAGTGTTAATACATATGACGTGTAAAAATTATTATTCGCCCCTTCATTATTTTAAAATCGTGTATCAAAGACTCAGAAGAATTATTGTGTTGAGCAAAGTAAACAACTCGTATCTCATTGTTGTTTTTCATGGAAATTGGATTTCTCAAAAGTACCTTTTGATACATGTGGTGTGATTTGTCTCTTTATCTATTTATGAAAAATGTTTAAGTCTACTAATAAATATAAGTAAGTTTTGTTAGTATTGGTAGCCAAGATACGGATCGGTAGTCTCCATCCCCGATTCACTTAGCCCAGAATCACAAGATATCACCATTACTGCCTCAAATTTTATGTATCAAAAAAGAGAAAATCAACCAACATACATAAATAGAGTAACAGAAACAAAAAAAATACCTGTAGTATATGTTGCTTTTTTATTCTTTTGGAAAATCATTGGCTAAAACAAGAGAGGGGCAACCATCCTTGTAAAGAAAATTCCTAAACTCTTTGTTTTGCCTCATTGTATTTTTTTTCTGGGCTAACCTTTTCTTTGCTGGAAAAGTTATTTCAATTTTTCACATAATAAGTTTTCCTTTTTATACACAACTATTTCATGGAAAAATATAGATGGGTTTATGTGGCAATGTATTGCTTAAGTTTATCTATTTCTTCAAATCTTTTAAATATCTCTTTTGTATCGTTTGTTTACAAGTACACCTTATCTAAACTCACCATCGAAATTCTTGAGAATCCAAGAAATTGTTGGGTTATGAAAGTGATTAGGGCGTCGTGCAAAAGCTTACAATTGCAAATTGTAGAGACGATATATCAGAGAACAAAAAGTATTCTAAAAACATAATATTATTATTGATATGACCAATTGGCCTACATAATTAAAAACTAATTAAAAGCATAGAAACTGTAGAGAGAAAATCTCTCCATAAACAAAAGTCTCTAAACAACTACATTGTGGATTATATTCTGATTTGCTTTGAGAATAGGGATCTTTAATTTATAGGATTCCAGAATTTCTCCCTAAGGAAAGAATAAACCAAATATGGAATAAAAATATATTCTCCTTATATTTATGGTAATGTTTTGTCTTTTATTTTACGAAAAAATAAACTTCAAATGAGGCAAGAAAATTAGGGTAAAACCCTAACAAATATCTCTAAAAACAAATGTTACTACCAGGTAGAAGATAGAGTTAACAAAGAGTAAAACTTTTGTAATTATTAATTATAGGTCCATGATATATGTAACAAAAAAGTCATTGCAAAGCTTTATAAGGTGATTATTGTTGGATATTAAAATGTGTAAATAAGAAATAAAGTATTTTTTCTGAAAAATGTAATTTGAATATCATAGTTTTATATTGAAGGGTGGCTGTGACTCTTTCGAAGAATTGTGATATTTCTGATTATAAGACACAATAACACACGTTATACTATCTTTATTTGGGTATAAATAGAGAAGCATTTTCTCATTTTTTCATATACAATTTTTTTTGATCTTGTATTATTCTTCTGGCACTTTAAAAAAACACATGTGATTTAACGTTGTCGAATGAGTTCACTGTTCACTGGAGTTTGTGTTACACTGTTCTACGAGGATGTATTTCGTTATCTCTAGTACATTGAAGAGAATATAATTTTCTTTAAAAACATAACGTAAATTCACAATCAACTTCACCTTTGGCTTGTAGTATCTCAAAAGTAATGTCACTCAATCTGCTTAAAGCATGTAGAAAAAGTTCACAAGAATTTTAGCAAATTCCACTTATTTACCAATTGGGTAGTTATAGAAATTTTATTTATTATTACCTAGAAGATAGCTACGTGTAATTGACTATAAATAAGTGGAACTAATTAACTGAAAAAATCTCTATATTATCATAGTGTATGTTTTAAATTGGTCTTCTTAAATAGTAACATGATAGAAATTAAGAAGGTAACACTGTATTTATGTCATTTTAATTAATAATGTAACATATATATTAAATAACACAACATAGGAAATTATGGCTATATTAATTTAACCAAAAGATGAGGAAAAGAATTAAAAGAACCCATGATGATCAAAACCAAAAGTATGGTTATGAGGATAATTTATAGCATCCATAACAGGCTTGAGATCATAATTACTAAAAATCCCAACATCATTCTCAGCTAAGAAAGATGAATAATTACTATTCTTGCATGAGTCATCACCTATAGGGGCTTCCTAAAAATATTTGGTCTAATGTTTCACTCTTTTTCTTCTCAACTTCAATTTCATTAAGAATTTGAGTAAGTTGCAAGTTGAGCTCACAAACATTTATATGTTTATTATGAGGCTCAAAAATATGAAGTGTTGTAGATTGGACGAGGATTTCACGAAAGAAAACTATCATTAATGGACTCAACATTAGCATACCCAAAGGAGTAAGCTTTTCTTGATTGGGAGAAAATTATAATGGCAATTTCAACCCCGCATAGTGTACATAGTTCACTAGCTTTCTTGAAAAGTCCTGAACAACGTTTAGAGAATGTGACTTGGAGGTGATTCTTGATGTCTATTTTGTCAATTTTGATCATCTACCGACCCAAGTTTGGCTTCTTGGACATATTCTGTAATTTTGATTAGTGGCAATACATTCAGCCGCTTTAGCCTTATTTTTTCCTAGTTTCAACATGATTTTTGGACAGATTCTCTAGCAATACTTCATCATTTTATCACTGTTCTTTTGATGTCTGGACAACATATAGATCCTAATTTATTCAATCATTGTCCAAATATACTTGTTTCTTTCATGTAGAAGTACACTATTGAATGACTTGCACAAATTATTTATTAACACATCACATTTTGGAAAAGAAGAGAAAAAATATCTTTACTAGTGACTAGGTGGTTTATTAATAAACCATTCAGGGGCTTTTGAATCTATTTTTCCATCTCTTTCAAATAATTGGAGAATTCAGGTTTTGTAATTGCCCTAGCAGCTTTCCATAGGATATCATTTAGTGCTTGTCCTCCAAAACCTTCAGTTTTGAAATTGTTGTGTAGATGTCTCACTCAAAATCTATGCGCAACATCTGGCCTTATCTCATCAAATGTTAGAATTAAATTCTTGTTTATCAGAAATGAAAGTCCATGCAAAAGGGTTTAGTGATATTCATAGGTCCTCATCAAGAAGCTGTAGAAACCACTTCCATGTTTCCTTTAGTTCACCTTCTACAATTGCAAATGCAATAGGATATATGTTGTTGTTTCCATCAATGCCTACCACTGTCAATAGTTGACTCCCCTTTTGGTGCCCTTTCAAATGACATCCATCAACCCCTATTATAGGTCGACATCCTGCTAAAAACCCCTATTTGCAAGTTGCAAAACATATATAAAATCTCAAAAACCATTGTTTACCATTAACCATTGTTTTTTTATTTTCATCTAGCTTCAAAATACACGTTGTTTCTAGATTACTCCTCATTAGCTAAGCACAGTAATCCCATAACATATCAAACTGCTCTTCTTTAGTTTGTGTAATTAGATCTAATGTCTTCCTCTTTGCCATATAAGCTTGGGTTCGAGTAATACTACAATTATGAGTCCTTATCACTTGAGTTTGCAATTCTTTTACTCCCCAACTTGGATTTATTCTATATTCTTCAACAGACTTCTTAGCTAAAACTCCAGAGTCAATAGTCTTGTTATCTCTTTGTTTGCCATTGGAATAGACGGGCCTATTGTCTTGATCTTTGAAAGGTTCATTGTGATTAGACTTTGATGCAAATATGAACCATTTGCAACTAGACACCTTACAAATTGCCTTTGACCTTGTACTTTCGTTCTTCATAAACTTGATATCTTTTTTTTTGTAACACAACATGTAACTCAACTGCTCACTTGAATTCTTTGCTATTGCCGAAAATCAAATTAAGCATAAACTTAAATTTTGGATCCTCCAAATTCCTAGTTGGAGTAAATACAGTGGATCTTTTAGGATCTTCATCATCATAATCTCCATGAAAACTCATTAAATCCTCATATGATGTAGCACAATCATTTTCTTGAGTGTCATTGGGAAACATACCCAACGTGTTTGAGGCAACTCTAACCACCATTGTTTTTTCTTTAACTTGATGTTCTCTATTTCCCCTATTAAGGCCAACTCATTCTACATTAGAGTCAATCATTTTATCAAAAATCATATCATCTTCTTCAAAGAAATAATTAGAGTCGATAAATGACTCACGTTATTCACAAGTGGCATCACTCTCATCACTTTTCTCTATTATATTCAAATCTACCAAATCTTTTGCGCCTTTTTGTGGGTTGCCCTCAGAATCAGCTATATCATAGTTCCATTGGTCCTCTTTCGTGTGCTCAACAAATATTTCCACTTCTCTACTGTAAGGTATTTCATAGACAAGGTTATATATATCTAAATCAGTACTTGACAAATGTATTATACTTGTCTCAAAATAAGGCCAAACTTGAACCCAAATTTCACCTTTTTATCATTGACTTTAAACTTTTTCATACACTGCCTCATCTGAATAATTGAATTTTCATCTCCATTGCAAGTCATAATAAGCTATATGTCCATTAACATAGTTCAACAGTCATACACCCACCAACCCTTATAGTGTTTTTTAATGGTGTACATATATGAATCTTCACCTTCATCTGTCATGTGAAAGAAATGGTAAAATCTATTAGTGTTATTATAATAAACATCTCTAATAGAAAATGTAAATGATATTAATCCAATACAAAAATATGTAACCAATCATGAAAATATAAATTAATTTTGAATTTGAGTTATGCAGACTTTAGTAGTAAGAAAAGGTTGAACTATCTATATCATAGTTTATCATTACTACACATTTAACTGTCTGCACTTTTGAATTTTCATTTACATCTACTTTCTTTTTAAGAAAAAAACAAGAATATGTGTCATGACCCAAAAATGGATGGATGACACTCGTCTTATCCTACCAACACAGGTCAGCCTAAAACCCAGATAATATGATAAATGCTGCAGTAAAGCAAAAATAAAAGTCTAATACTATAAAATAATATGGAAATTCTTAATTAAATTAATATACCCCTAAAACCTGGTTGTCATGTTTACAAGTCTCTAATGTATTACAATAGATTTGAAAGAAATAAACAAGTCTCAAATGATGTTGTCTCTAAAGTAGAACAAGATCATAAGCAGGAATAAAAAGGTCTGCTCAAAATACAATCAGCTACCTAATAAATCTCCATAGGAAGCCTTGGATAAGTAGATAATGGAGAGTATCATGAAGATCTGAGTATATAACCTTCACAAATGTAGAATCAAGGGTGAGTACCAAACCACATGATACTCAGTAAGTGAACTCCTAAACACAAGTTAAGAATATAGAATATGTGTACTTCTACCACCCCAACTGAACCTCCACAAATACAACCTTAAATCCAATTATACCAACAAAATACAAAGGACTAACCCAATTTTATACTCACTTTCTTAGTAAAATCCTTAATTGCCTGCACACAAGTATATTCCCTGGACTTTTTTACCCATAAGTTTGTCATTCCAATGTCAATCCACTTATTTGGAGCTTACGATGAAATTACCAATCCTAATTAGATCCGAAAAATAAACTTATAACCTCAACATATTAATACCTTTCCAAAGATCCATCACTATAGTTTTCCTTAAAAACAATGCTTAACCTAAGTTTTTCTAGTAACAAACTAGTTGGTTCTCATATATGAATGAAACATCGAATATCATTTTATGAACATGTGGTACAACTGATAACTCCTTAAGTAGTGAGTATTCACACTTGAAAATTGATGTATCCATTTTAATATACCACTAGTACCATATCGTGAAAGTCTGTTAGATCCACCACTAGAACATATCGTACCATATCGTGAAAGTCTGTTAGATCCACCACTAGAACATATCATACCTATCGAAAGATTGTACCCAAATAGCCACATATTTCCTCCTATTAAGTAACTACATTATATTACCAAATCGATATACATTCCTTTGCAGATTAGGTCGGTAGCAGGAGTAACACACTCCATAACTCTAACAAGAATTAGTATCATTGTAGTAGTCGTATCATGACCCATTTGACATACATCCAATTTATGAAATTGTAGTACATATTCTAACCTCGATTGATGCAACATAGGTCTCATCATACGCTAAGCAATCTATACCTGTTATGACATATTTACTAATTGTAATTTTCAAAGTCACAATGTGCATACCTAGTTATTCCTTTCATAATCCACTCCAATTATTGAACCACTCCAGATATCGTATATACCACATAATTATTATTCACCGTTGATGGGTAACTATCCCAGAAAGATAATGCGTATATGAAGTCCCTCGGACCATTTTTCAACCGCATGATTCAGATATCCTCAAAATCCTTTGTTGAGCCATCACCTAACTCAACTCCTTCAAATTACTGAACATTTCGAATCTGGTCACACATCATTTTAATAAATCTATCACTTTCACCTTAGTATCAGGTCTAACATCAAAGTCAAATACGACACATCAATTTTTCAGAAGAAGAACGACTCAGGAACCATCAGTATAAGTTACAGATAATACAGTGAAGAGATAAGAATCAAACCGGACCAAGGACGCACGATATAGATTCAAAAAGTGAAGATTTTTCCTAAAAGTCACTGTAGCCTCTTAAAGATAACAACATACGTCTCTACGTCGATAGTCAAAACTCTACTAAACTTGGCTTGTGAACACGTGAGACCTACGAACCTGGGGCTCTGATACTATTTTCTCAAGATCCAAAAATGGATGTGGTGTCACTCGTCTTATACCACTAAGACAAGTCAGCTTAAAACCCAAATAATATAATAAATGCAAAAGAAAAGTGAGAATAAAAGTCTAATACTGTAAAACAATGGCAAAATTAATACTTAACTTACATATACCCCCAAAACCTAGTTGTCACGTGTACAAGTCTCTAATATAGTACAATAGATTTGAAAGAAATAAACAAGTCTCAAATGATGTTGTCTCTAAAGTAGAACAAGATCATAAGTAGGAGTAAAAAGGTCTGCTCAAATGACAATCAGCTACCTCACAAATCTCCATAGGAAGCCTCATACAAGAAGTTAAGAGAGAGTATCGTGAAGATTTGGGCTGATAACCTACACAAATGTAGAAGCAATGGTGAATACCAAACCACACGGTACTCAACAAGAAAAATCCTAAACATAAGTTACGTATATAGAATACGGGTACTTCTATCACCCCAACCGAACCTCCACAATTACAACCTGCATAAAATCAACCCAACCTAACCGTTCACAATTTCATAGCACATAACTCAATTACAATAATTACAAATCAGTAACACACAGGATCAACTTCATCAATCACAAGTTCCACTAAAAGTCACTCACAAGCTAACAAATGATAATGATATGCAATGCAATGAAATGCAATGTCAAGTATGGTAATACATCTCTGACCTAGTGATACACACCCGATGTTTCTCAATCTGGGACCCATGAAGGACATATCTGTCCATGCCTCCATTGCGGCGTACAATACGATCCTCGATAATGGAAATTCATCGTGGCGTGCATCATGTCCCTCGATAGTAGAATTTGTCGCAACATTCGACACGTCCCTCGATAATAGAACATGTCGCAGCGACACGCCCCTTGAATCATAATATCTGTCAAACTATTACAGACTCTTTAATGTCTTATTCTTCCTCAATTCACTTAACACTTGTCACAACCATGTCTCAAAACCAATGCAAATGACATGTTCACACAAATAATAATGAGATGACCTTTTCCATAACAATGCACAATTCACAACAGCACATCGTGATACGATATAAAAAATTAATCAATAAGCCTTACAAATCATTCTCAACAAATCAAACACCAATTATTAATCACATTCCCTTTTATTTCCCTTTTTTCATCATTAGAGTTATTCAATATGGACAAGTCAATCTATGACCAAGTCCCATTACTCCCCAACACACTCCACAAGGTAATCTACGATCGTCGACCAAATCTCACTCAAATCTATAATAAAGTTCCTAAACTTAATGCCAATGAAGATGTCAATTCTCATAATTTGCAAATTCAAGTATAGGGTTAAATCCCAATTCCTTCAAATAAAATAAATCTAAAGGTAATCTTATAATATAATATACCTAATATTTAATTACCTATCTCAATATGTCAAAACATAAATCATAACATGATAACCATAAAAAAAATTCCAACGAACAACCGATTAAGCCACTAGTAACCTTCGCAATGAGTAAATATCTAATTGACATATATCAAATAAAAAATCATCAAAATTCTATAGTTTCGAATGATTAACTCTTATTCCATAATTGTCAAGTCATCATTACTTAATTTACAAAATATTTTTGTCCCTCTTTATGACCAAAACCCTTTCCAACTACAATAGCATAAATGGCCTTGGCCTAGCCCATCTCTCAAAACCAATTATTAATATTATTATATTAATATGTGTGTGGAATCATGCAATTTCACATATAAATCATGAAAGCTGGAGTGATCTTACCTTGCAAAAGGACGTAGCACTTCCTTAGCAATTAGAGCGCAATGCGTTGTTTTGGAGGTATGACTCAAAATATCATATCCCCCTTTTTCTAATTCAATTTTATATATGAGCGAAGTGTTAATGAGTCTTAAATAAATTTTAATTTTAGCCCATTATTATCAACTAAATTAATTAGGGAAAATTACGTAGTTAAGCAAACTTATACTACTTAATTACTCATCATAACTATAGTTTGCTATAATTATTACTCGCGACTAACATTAACCATTAATTACGTGGGCTGACTTTGAAATTGTTTAAATAGCCATGTTTTTATATGTATAATTCTCCACATTTGTATAATTCACAACTAACAATTATTTGTTTGATTTGTATTTGTGTCACGCCCCGAGCCTACACCCTGGGTGGGACTGGCACTCGAGAACCATTGATGGCCCCAAGCGAACCCTTGGCTTGACCTACTACTCAGCGGAATACTTACTCATGATAAAAATACTTTTAAAAAATTAAACTGAATTACTCAATGGATAACTTAGAATGTCATAAATAACATTCAACTTTGACAATGTGGCAAATCATGATTCAACATAAGCCAAAAACAAGGTAATGACAAATGAATTAACTAACTGTCTACGAAGCCTCTAATAACTGAGATGGATGCGCTGGATGATGATCCTGGTTATCTATATCTTACGATGCAGGACAAATGACATTAGTACATTGAATACGAGCATGCGAGAATATTTCTAAAACAAGACATAAGCTTGAAAATGAAACTGAAAGAACAAACTTGGTCTCAACTCGACTCAATTAAATTAAACTTATTTCAATATAATGCAATATAAAGAAAAGCTTTCAAAACAGGGATAACAACTTTATGTATTTAAAAAATACAATAGTAACTTTTTGTGTATGCGAAAATACAATATGACTCTGGATGTATATAAAAATACAAGTAACTCTATGTATATATTAATACAAAATATTTATGTGGGAGTTTCTCTAACCGACAACCATCACTTTAGAGCTATTGTGATGGTATAGAGTTTTTCCTCACGTTGCCAGGGTCGTCCTATACCTTACCAAGGGTATAGAACCTGACTTCTAAGTGGATCCACTAGTCTATGTTAAAAAGAACTAAGGAATCATCTAAAAAGTATGACCCTACCCATGGTGGCTACATGGTTTAAGGGGGATGGGGGTTGTCTGAACTCTCCCCCATATCGGTGTTCAATACTACTCCCAAAATATACTAGCTCATATGTTTAAAAATATAACTATGTGGTTTGAGATAATAACTCAAAAACTTGCCCGAGGGCTCTCTTAGAAATCAGTGTTTCCTCTCTTGTTTAATTGTGAAAGCATTTATTCTTTATTGAAAACTAGCTCAAAGGCTCTTTTGGAAATCTCAGTTTTCTTTCTTATTTAAATGTGAAAACATTTTACTCTTTGGGCATACATAGTCCAAATATATTCTTTTGAAGAAATGAACTTCAATCTTTACTCTTTACTCATCTCAAAACTCAGGTCTTAAAACAAAGATAAAACATTTGTAAAACTCTATAGCTTCTCTTGACTTGACTCTTAACTTTCCTTGAATTCGAATTTATGGATTCAAGGATAGTGATTTGTGAAAGGAAAGATCTCATGATGTTTGGGAGTGTTTTTAGATAGTTAAACATGAGACACGATCGAGAAATCACTGTTTGGAAGCAAGTCCGCGAGGCGAAGATGCATTTAATTATTTGGTTGCAGAATAAATTTATAGGCAGAAGGGTCCGTGACCGCTCCGAGACGCAGAGAAAAGTTTTCCAATCTTGAGGAACAGGTCCACGACGCGGACCTGGTAACCAGATTCGCCCGACTTGTTCCCTCTTTGTTTTCTAACCCTAATTCGCCTAAATTCGATTGTTTTTCTCAAATTCACTTTAGATTCAGATACCCAATATGTACACAATAATCTATTCATACAAGACTCTAAAATCGACACCATTTTCTCAAGAACTCAACAATACCAACTTAACTCAAGAATGGAAGCCAATATTCAAGAACACAATTCAAAATCATCAACTTTCAACTTTCTAGAACAAATCTCGCTGAACTAAACATGACTGTTGTGTGGGTGAATGAACCCAACGCTATGAAAGTCTCACATACCTCTTTATGGATCAACCCTTGTCGAAACGACTTCGATTCCACAGGAAATTTCCAAGAACGCCTTGACCTTTCTCCTTTTTTCTCCTCTTTTCTCTTCTCTGAAAGCCCTAGCATATTTCTTAATTGGGTAAACTGAACTATCTCAGTTTAGACCCCAAATAAATTACTAAAAGTGTATTTAATTAATTGGGTAATGAAAAGATGAAAATACCCCTCTAAAATCCGGTTTTGACTTTCCTTATCTAGACAACCCAACTTCGAATGGACATATCTCCCGTATACAAACTTGAAATTGAGCAAACTTAGCGGCGTTGTAAAGATATTTCAAAGAGCTTTCCAATGATATCTTGTATCACACATAACTCTTCCTAAGCTAGGAGTTATAGTCGTTTGAAGTTGACCCAAAACTCATACTTAGCTTAACTTGTCAAACTTTCCAAATTTGATTATTTCCAAAAATAGTTTATTCCAAATTCTAGTTCTCTCTAGTTCTTTCAAATAGCGAGGTGTTACAATTTGTATACGATGGTTTGTATTTGTATATGACAATGATTTGCTTTGGTTTTTTAGTTTTGTCATCATATACATTCAATCTTTTTGTGTATAACTTTTAAAATTTTGTATATGTAACACCCCAAAAATTTCTAAGTTAAGCCCAAATCATTCTTGAATTGTGTATAAGGTCATACTAAGTGACTCTTAATATTTCTTAGGTGTTAAGGTATATTTTTTAGTGAGGAAATGATTTTGGATATCAATTAAGGTCACTAAAAACTCCTAGCACAAAGTTAAGTTGAAAGTTTCCTTACCGATTAAGTTTTGACATAAGATTTTACTTCGGTCAACTTCAAACGATCATATCTCTTAGAATATAAAGAGTTATGTGGCCCATAACCTATCAAACTAAAGGTATTTGAATCCTCGTTCCAACACCACCAATTCCGCGTCAACCCAATTTTTGAGTAAAAAGTTATGACCATTTTTTTCTTCTCCTTATACCACTAGGAAAACCTTAAAAGCGGATTTCTTAACTCCTATAAAGCTCTAAACAATCCTATTTCCATCTTTTAATCCATCATTCTCTTCTCTCTCAAACCCTAAGACAAAACCCTAAGGAAAAATCAAAGTAGAAGACTTCATTCAAGATTCTTTCAATCTTTTTCAAGATTATTTCCATCTTTTTCAAGATTCTTCTTCAAGGTAAGTTTTTCTCCAAGAAATCCATTCTTTAAAACTCAAATTCCTCCATACAATTATGAATCAGTAATGAAAATCATAAATCTTGGCAATAGAAATTTCACAAAATTAATTCAAGAATCTCAAGAAAGGTTTCTTGATTTTTTTACCTTCAAGCTAGGGTTTCAAGGCTTCTAATCAAGTTCTTCTTCAAGATTCTTCAATAACCTTGTTCTTCCAGGTATGTAAGACTATCATAGTGTTAGACTAGTTTGTCCTCACGCCCTACATCTACTTTCAGATCAGTAAAAGAGTAATCTAGGATTGTTTCCCTAGATTTGAATATTCTTGAGATAAGTTAATTTTGAGTTCTTGAGTTAATGTTTCTTTTTAAAAAATTATTCATAATTATTGAGTTTCTATATTATTATTGAGATCCTTGAGTTGATTTTTTCATGTCTATAATTCAGCATGAACCCTATTTTGAGTTATAAATCTTGAGAAGTCTTTCAAAGCCAACACTTGAGTTTTTGTTGGGATTTATGCAGTTTTGATGATTGACAAAGAAAGATGAAACACGTCAGTCAACATGGCCCAAAGGTGCACTATCACGAGTAGTTGAATTAAAGAAAGCTTTTAAAATGAATAAAGACAAAGAGTGCAGAAATAGAGGAATTGATAATGCTAATTTCATGAGAAAACCTAAGGAAATAAACATCTGATGAATTGAAGAGAAAGAATCAATGAGTTTGATTTGAAGAAGGATTCTAAAGAGGCAAGTAGTTTTAATTGAAGAAGGAGTCTCACTTAAAGTAGAACTCTTCAACTTACTGCTGAATTGAAGTGTTGGACTTTGACTACAATATAAGAGAATCAAGGAATGTAATTTGAAGAACAAGTCCGAAGAAGCTAGGAGTTTGAATTGAAGAAGGAATATTACTTGAAGTAGAACTCAAAGTCAAGAGAGTTCAAGTCAATGAGGTGTTTGAAGTGAACTATAACTCTATGAAGAATTGTGCTTAGATAGAAGTGAAGTTGTCCAGAATACTTGTGCACTTACAAAGCAAAAAGAGAAATTGAGAAATGGACTTCGCAAGTGCTACCAACGAACTAAAGGAACACATAGAAGGAACGCATCGAAGAACCTAATCCTTTTACAAAGTTTATGTGTTAGGAGTTTATCTTTGTGATTGAGTGTTGATGTAATCTTAGTTCAGTGAGTTATAAACTGAATTAGAAGTGTTGTCTTCAGGTTGTGATAACTTGAAGAGCTGCGAATACATACCTTGGGAGGTTTGTGTTGAAGTTTGGGAACTATAGTTTGTAATTCCTTAGGTTACATAGGCTTGTAATCTATTTTCTGTGGAGGCTCAATGATTTAGTGAAGTTGAAGATAAATCATGTAGGGGTACAGGTTGTGGTTTTTTACAACTTTTGAGCCAGGTGTTTTCCACGTAAAAATATTATTTTTTACTTACTACCTTTACTGCTTTTCTGGAACATGTTAGGCAACCTGTTTCACACTTAGATGAAAAGTCAAAATCAGTAAATTACTAGGTCGTGCAGACTAACAATTGGTATCAGAGAAGGTTATCTTATAAAGGCTAACACCTAAGTTAAGATCACGTTGAATTTTGTACCACCTATTGGGCATAGCGAAGGACAATCAACCATCCGACCACCAAGGTTCAACGGATCACACTTTGGGTGGTGGAAGGCATGCATGGAAGACTTTATTCAAGCGGAAGACTATGAACTATGGGATAGAATAACTACTGGACCAACCATCCCTATGAAAACTGTGGAAGGAGCTAAAGTTATAAAGGTAAGGGTTGAATTCACTGCTGGAGATCTAATAGATCTCAGGAAGAATGTGAAAACCCTAATGAGTATAACATGATCTTAAATTGTACCACTGCTAAACAGATATGGGACGCACTAGTAAATTCACATGAAGGAACCAGCCATGTCAGGAAATTCAGAGTGGCTATGTTGTTCACTGATTATGAAACCTTCAAGATGAAGGAAAACGAACCCCTTCTAGAGATGATTACTAGACTTACCACCCTAATCAATGAGTTATCATCCCTAGGAAAGGTTCTTACCAGTAAGGAACAAGTCGATAAAGTTTTAAGGACTCTACCAAAGACAAAATGGGATGTTAAAGTTACTGCCATCAGGGAAGCCAAAGATATCTCCATCATGACACTTGATGAACTAGTAGGAAATCTTAGAACATATGAGATAAATATGGATGTTCTGAAAAGAGTGGAAGTGTTTAATGATAAGTCACTAGCCTTGAAAGTATCAGATGGTGAAGAATCTGATCTAGATGAAACCATATAGCCTTCTTGGCAAAAAACTTTAAGAAGTTCATCAAGAAGGGAAAAGGAGGCGACAATAAGGAAACAAGTAACAAGAAGTGGTTGAATGAAAAATCTCTCTCCGGCTGCTACAAGTGTGGAAAGACTGATCACCATGTCAAAGTATGTCCTCAATGGGAAGTAGAATGGAGGAATGAAATAATTGAAAAGGAGTTGAAAGAGAAGGCTGGTAAATATGAGATGAATATGGATGTTCTGAAAAAAGTGGAAGTATTTAATGATAAGTCACTAGCCTTGAAAGTATCTGATCTAGATGAAGACCATATAGCCTTCTTGGCAAATATCTTTAAGAAGTTCATCAAGATGGGAAAAGGAGGCGACAATAAGGAAACAAGTAACAAGAAGTGGTCGAATGAAAAATCTCTCTCCGGCTGCTACAAGTGTGGAAAGGCTAATCATCATGTAAAAGTATGTCCTCAATGGGAAGTAAAATGGAGGAACGAAATAATTGAAAAGGAGTTGAAAGAGAAGGCTGGTAAACAAAAGATAAGAGAAGAGTGTGCCATGGTAGTTGCTTGGGGTTCAAGAGCTGGAGATTCTGATGATGATGAGAGTGCTTTCATGGCTATTGGAGATTCAGACATGGAAGAAGAAGAAGCAAACTTTGAGGTAAGTATCATTGACTTAAAAGAAAATTTGCATCTTTTTTTCTAAAAGAAAACTAATTAGCATGATGAGTAGCTTAATTGATAATTTTCAAGAATTAAACTGTGAAAGAGATCAACTATTTCAATTTTTGCAAATCAAAAATTTGAGTGCATGGATATCAAAAATTGCAAAACTGAAACCGAAGAAGAAAATCGTTCTCTGAAGAAACAGGTTGATAAACTTGGTTCATTAAATTTGACTCTAAAATTTGAGATTTTAAAGTTGTCTATCAGTGAGAAAGGAAAATGTGTCATGAGAGATTCTAAAAAAATGCTAGAAGGTGAGCTAAAAAAGTGTAAAATTGACTATTTTGGTGAAAAAGAAAAGGTGAAAAATTTGAACCTAGAAATTCCAAGGTTAAAAATGGATCTTGAAAAGTCAAATAAATGGACAAATTCCTCCAAAATTGTTAACAAATTGAGTGATAGGGTGCACAATGAGAAGGCCGATATAGGATTCCATAAAGAAAATATTTATCTCTGAAGATTTGTGCTATATTTGTGGTAAAATTGGTCATCCAACTACTAAGTGTCCAGTTGCTAATGATTTTAGAAAAAGAAATACTAAATTAGCAAATGGAAACATATGCATACCTGTTGGCAGAAACAGGTCCACTAACTTGTTGCCTAGATGGGCGAGAAGAAATCTGATTCACCCTTTTGATCATAAGAAAGGACCCAAGCTTGTCTGGGTTCCTAAGACTAACCCTTAAGTTATTTTTTGCAGGTGAAGCTGAAAGGAAGCAAGTGATTTAATTCATATATATTGCTTGCTTAAGTGATATGAATGAAGACAAACAAAAGTTCCGTTCGCTCACTTCACAAAAAGGGGGAATGTGTCATTAAAAAAAGAGAGGATGTAATGCATGTGTAAGGGGGAAGAAAGTGAAAAAAATGAGGATGAAAGTGAAACAGATGAGCGTGCATTGGAACACGTTGTACCACGTGTTTCATTTGTTGAACAAATTAAGGGTGTTAGGCCGTAATTTTACTATCTTTAGAAAAATCACTTTCTGAAATGTTCTAAGTTTAAAATACTTTGAGAAAAATACTTAGAAAGAGTCGCCACTTAATTTTTTAAAGAAATTAAGAAAACTTAATTTGAAAAGATTCTAACAGATTAAGTTCTTAAAAATTTAGAGATATTGAGTAAGATGTTCTTATTTATGCTTCAAGAAGGTTTTTAAGACATTTGAAGCGCCCGCTAACACGCGGTTATCCTATGACTTAGGTTAAATATTTTTTGGACGATTTCATTTTAGGAAAATGATTCAATATATATAAATAATAATATTTATTTACAATGTTCGATTAACTTGAGAAAATAGATTAAATAAACGACACATTTTATTTTATTTTATAGGGAAAGGGACTTAAATGAAACATTTGAATTGAATGCAAGTGATTAAAATTTTAACAAAACTAGATTAATTAAAATTTATTTGACTCATAATAATTTGAACTAATTTAGTCGATAAACCAAGAAATCAGTTTAAACTAATTAAAAGTAAGTGAAAGTTTTGAATAGAAAATATTTGAATAAGTAAATAAGGGTGCAAGGGTTGATAAAATAATTTTTTTTAAAGTAAACCAACACAAAGAAAATAGTTCATCATTTGGGGAGTTCAATTAAGTTATTTAAAGTTAGAGTTAATAAAAAAAACTAACAATAAGTAATCACAATTAAATAATCTAGGAGAATAAAGGAGAAGATAAATGTGGGCCCTTTTTTGGGCCAAACTCTTTGCTGATTTGGGCTTTTGGCTCAATTCCCGTTTTTCTGTACCCCTACTGTATATCAATGTATATCGAATGTATACTACCCATTTTTCTGCTTTCTCTGTTTCAGCTTCCAATTTCTTGAAATGATGAGTTCAACTCGATAGTGCTGAGTTCGGGACTCCATAGCACATCCGAAATGCAAAGGGAAGAGATAGAAGGGAGTCGAATGGACTCAAACCAAGGAGAGGTTCATGCAACGTAAACATGGAAGACAAATTAATACTTAACTTATAGTAGAATTAAAATTCAAGGAAAGTTGAACATATGACATATTAAATTCCAATCTTCCACTAAATGGTTAGTAGCATGCTAGACTCAAAAATGCAAATAAATAAAGAAAAATAATGCTAGTCTTTCTAAACAAATAAATGGAACCCAACAATGACTAAACTATCAATTTAAGAAGGAATGTTTTAAAAATAATACGAATTATTATAGCCGACTTCACAATTATGCTAATTCTTATTTAAATTGATTAAATTTCTTAACTCCTAAACTTTCATTGTTATACAAGTAACACTTAAAATCATGTGACTAAACTATTATCTTGACAATTAACACATATCATGGAAGAACACCCTTTGGCAGTAGCAGACAAAACAATACAAATGTTATTTCTCACTAACAATAATTGACACTTAACTTTACTTTTTACTTTTTTGTCAAAAGAAAAATAGTGATAATAAAGTAATGTAGTCAAATGCATGTATGAATCTAAAGCAATGTAATAGAATAACAAAAATCATGTTATCCATGGAACAGAGGACTCACAAGGAAACGAGCAAACATGAGTTTAAAGGTCTACTGATTCAAACAAATAGAATGGAGAAGGAGTCCGCAAGTTCAAAGTTTAGCTAAAATATTTTCAAAAAATTGTCTCTACATTTATGAGATATCAGCAAGTTCATAAAAATCTGGAAACACCTTGAGTAAACAGAATGCAGGAAACGAAACTAAGAATGCAGTATTCAAAAGCTGAATTCTAACAAACAACATGAAATAAATATGAGCTGGAAAAGTCTAAAAAAAAAGAAAAGAAAGCTATATGGCATTTACCCATCAATCTACATGTTAAGCAGTGACTAAATCAAAACAACTAAAATACTTAAAACGAACACAAAGCAAAATCTGGAATTTAAAGAAATAGCGGAAGCAGATTACCTGGTTATGGGCAGCGAACTTGAGACGACGAATTGAAATGAACTATTTCACCACCACGTGAAAAGAACTCCGACGAAAGCTTCCGATGACAAAGAACAAAGAGCTTTAGACGAAAACTCGAGATTCGAAATTCTTAACTTAGCAACTATAGAAATCAAAATTCTTCCTATGAACCTATATCACTATGATTTTACTCTATCTCTCCCTCTATTTTTGTCTGTCCCTTAAATGGCACCAATACCATGTATTTATAGCAAAAATAGAGATTTGAATTTCAATAGCCATTTTAGCGGGAGATGAGAGATTGATTGAAAATAATGGAGGAGAAAATGAGTAAGAGAAGAACATGCCCACAAAAATCTGGATTCGATGTGATATCTTCCGATTTGGATTAGATTTGGGTGAGATTTTATCCAAGCCAAAGTCAACAAATCTAACCCAAAGTCTACAATATTTGAAATTTAGAGGGAGGCACTTTCAATGGTGAAGAAATTAGGGTTCTTGGTATTGACTTTTGCATTTTGGAGGAAGAAGAAAGGGGAGAGGAGCTTGTCTTTGGTTGGATAAAAATAAAAAGAAAGGAACGTGGGAGAGTATGCAATTATATGAATATTTGCAGATGTGCAAGAATTAAAAGAAGAGCCCATTATATTTAAAATTTGGCCACTTTACTTTCTATTCTAATCAAATTAGATTTATATATGACCAAGTTGAATCAAATAACTAATTCGGCCAAAATTAAAATAAGATGAATAATTATAGATTAATTATTTGAGCTTCTTAATTTAAACAAGACAAAATAATTATCAAGACTTATTCATTACTTAAAATAGAGAACTAATTATACAAAATTATAAAATTCACTAATTCAAAGAAATAAATGCGTAATTATGATAAACATTATTTTTAATCTATTTATTAAATATTTAGATAAAAGACAAAAATTATATAAACCAACATGTAAAATTATATAATTATTTCTGAAAAATACTAACCAAAACTAAATACAAAGATTTTAAAATATATATTTTTTAGGATTTTTGAAAGATGATTATTTCAAATTGTTTGAAATTGAAGAAGCTCGATAGTTAAATCGAATTGCATAGGGTCAAAATTAGGTGTCAACAACTGCCCCCTTCTCTGGGTAGGGTCGATGAAAGAGAACCTGGGCAAAGTAGATTGACGAATCAAATTTTGACTGAACCCACTTTCATCTCTTTATAAGAAAGACTCAATATGGATTTTTTGAGGAATTATGGCCGGACCCTAACATTGAGTTTCCTACATATCTCAAGTTACATGAGAATTCATGCCACTTGTAGTTCGATACGCTTGATTTGACACACGATTATGAAAGACTTCAAAAGTTATCCCGATATCGAATTATGCAGAAACCGAAATGCTTAGGAATAAGATTTAAGAGAGAATGTCGGAATACAACCGAGTTTTCAACATTAAGCCCGCCTACATATTCTTAAACCTTAGGAATCAGGTTGTTTGTAGTTCAACTCGATCGGTTGAAGAGGAAATCTATTATGCTAGATAACTTTTAGTTCTGGAAGAGTGACAAATAAGTCGAGTATGAAAAAGAGGCTTGCAATCTCTTAGCCATGAATGTGGTGCAATTCACACTCATAATTAAGAACTTATACAAACATACGTTCCAAAGCTCTTCGTATATTGTCACTCAAATTGGAAAGTTGCCTCCGCTGAGAGCGAGAAGTTTTTCGGATGCGAAATTGAGACCGATAAACCTAAAGAAAAAACCAACATGCCTTTTGATAGGGGTGTGGTTTGATTGTGGTGGAAGTTGCTCCTCAGCTCGCGTCCTAAGAGTTTGATACTCCTCTTCGAACTATATCCCAGTTCGCTGCTAAGAAAAGTTCCACGTTGTGTTGCATCCTTTTGGTTGACGTTCGCACTACGTTGGTACGATTTGAGTATTCATCCTCTCAGATGCTCTCGACAAATACTGAGATAAAACTCATTAGTGTAAAATATAATTCAAATGGAGAGATAGTGTTATTTACCATGTTGGCACTTAATTGTTCTTCTTGAATATTTGACGTCAACTTCTTTTTGTTTGACATAAAGCAAATAAAGCCCGTATCTCTTATTTGCGACATGACTCTTCAATGTACTCTTATTTTAATATTGAAGTAGTCAAATAGAAAAATATGTAATATGTTGATAGTTTGAATATGATGGCCATCTCGGCAGTTGGATATGCAGTGGACCTCTCGACGATTTGAATTTGATGGCCCTCTTGGCGGTTAGAATATGATGGCCCTCTTGGCGGTCTGAATAAGATGGCCCCTTGGCGGTCTGAATATGATTTCCCTCTCGGCAGTTTGCAATATGATGTCCCTCTCGGCAGTTTGAATATGCAATGGCCCTCTCAGGGGTTTGAATACGCAATGGCCCTCTCGATAGTTTGAATGTGCAATGGCCGTCTCGGTAGTTTGAATATGCAATGGCCCTCTTGGTGGCTTGAATATGAGAGCCCTCTCGGCAATAATATTACCACCTTTGGTAATATGATATGAAATGGCCTTTTGGCAATGCACATCACCGTGTCTGGTATCGATGTGACTTACAAATATCCTTCAACGTTAGCCTCTTCCGACTTTAACGTGATAATGCATATTTTTTCTTTTTGGCAAGGTGCACTTCAAATTCTCTCTGATATTTGATATGTCTTACTTGTGCCCTTCAGACGTCTTTGACGCTAGAAAATGCAATATAACGTTATTATAGTCATTTGTAAATCTTAAAGTGCCATCCTCTCGATGCTTTCACCTGCTTTTTCTTTGACCACTTCTATCTTCGTTGTGGCTACTATTTTTTTTGAGAAATATGAACAAGAAATTGTTGTTCAAAATACCAAGTTAACTACTTTTACCGGATGAATATCAATGCCTTTTCCTGCATAAAGAAAATGTTAGTCTTGGGCGCTTTTGCTATTCTGATTTTCCCATATTTGTTGAACATGATTATCTCTTGATATCCTTGTAAACGTGCATCCACAGAAAATTTATTAGTTTTAAGTGAACTAATTTGTGTTGACTTTTTTGATTGCTTGCTCTTCCTCTTGCTATATTTGGTTGATTACTTCTAGCTTCCCGTTTCTTGGTAGACATAAGATAGATCTATATTTTATACAAAATATTTGATATATGTCTAAAGTTTTAAGAAAAAATAGATTTTTGAAAAGTAATTTGATGAGGGTCACTGCCAAGTGTCATGTCACATTAAAGCTTAAGTGAACACTTCGGTTCAAGTTTCGATATATCCAATCTAAAAGTCCTTTTAAGCTGGGGAAATATGAAGTTTGACTTTGAATTTATGAGATATTGGAGTTCATGAGCTTCTGATCACGTTGGAGATTACTTGTCGTTAACTTTGAACTTTTGACAGTACTTGATAGAATTTTTGAGATCTTCTCAAAAATTCTTCCCCAGTGAAATGTCTTGGCATTTCTCAAGTCTTTGGTAGGAAGACTTGCGGAATTTTTGAGATCTTCCCAAAAATATTTCCCCAGTGAAATGTCTTGTCATTTCTCAAATCTTTGGTAGGAAGACTTGCGGAATTTTTTGAGATCTTCTCAAAAATTATGCCCCAATTGCCTTTTCCTAATGCATGCTCAATCTTGTCTTGTTGACGAATGATCTTTAGAATTTTTGAGCTCCTCTCAAAAATTCTGCCCCAGTTTCCATTATAAAGGGAAATGGAAGTTTTATGGGGTGTATGAACGAGTCGTTGTGGCGCCTACGTATCCCGTTGAGGCAGGAATCAGGTCAAACGTAGTTTCCCTTTTGAGAATAAAAAAAATAGGAAATTTTACTAAGAAAATGACTGAGGCCCACATAGGGCGCATACGTATCTCATTTTTGAGAATTTAGGTCTGACATAGTTCAATACAAGGATATAAAAACTTGACACAAGCGAATGATGAGAGAAAAACTAATCTTCAGACGTAAGATCTCTTGACAGCATCTGAGTTGATTGGTTTTGGCCAGTCCTGTCCATCCATCTCTGACAGGATCAAGGTACCTCCAGATAATACTTTACGAACCATGTACGGTCCTTGCCAATTTGGTGCAAATTTCCCCTTATACTCATCTTAATGGGGGAAGATGCATTTGAGGACCAATTGTCCTTCTTTAAATGTTCGAGATCTCACTTTTTTATTGAAAGCACGAATCATTCTCTGTTGATATAATTGGCAATGACAAACAGCGGTCATCCTCTTTTCATCAATTAAGGCTAAGTATTCAATCCGATTACGAACCCAATCAGCATTGCTCAGTTCAACTTCTTAAATAATCCTCAATGAAGGTATTTCAACTTCAGCAGGTATCACTGCTTCTGTCCCATATACTAGCAAGTATGGAGTTGCTCCGATTGACGTTTAAAGGTTGTTCAGTATCCGAACAAAGCATATGGTAGCATCTCGTTCCAACCTCTGTGATTATCAATAATCTTTCTCAAAATCTTTTTGATGTTCTTATTGGCAGCTTCTATGGCTCCATTCATTTGAGGACGATAAGTAGTCAAATTTCAGTGAGTAATCTTGAATTGCTCACATATCTCCTTCATCAAATGACTGTTGAGGTTTGCACCATTGTCTGTAATAATGGAATCATGTAGTCCAAATCGACATATCAAGTTGTTACGAACGAAATCAGCTACTACCTTCTTCGTCACAGATTTATAAGAATTTGCTTCCACTCACCTGGTGAAGTAATCAATGGCAACCAAAATAAATCTATGTCCATTAGAGGTGGCTGGCTCAATTGGGCCAATGACATCCATGCCCCAGGCCACGAATGTCCAAGGCGATCCTATAACATTAAGTTCGTGAGGGGGTACTTGGATCAAATCACCATGTTCTTGACATTTATGACACTTTTGCACAAATCTACAACAATTGTGCTCCATAGTCATCCAAAAATAACCAGCTCGAAGGATCTTCTTTGCCAAGGTAAGCCCGTTCATATGAGGTCCACAAACTCCAGCATGTACTTCCTCCAAAAGTCTTGTAGCTTCCATAGAATCTACGCACCTAAGGAGTCCCAAATCTGGAGTCCTTCTATAAAGGATTTCCCCACTTGGAAAGAAATTGTTAGCCAAGCGACGTATTGCCTTCTTTTGATTGGATGTCGCATCTTCTGGATAAATCCCAGTCTCCAAGTACTTCTTTATATCATAATACCATGGCTTTCCATCTGGTTCCGCTTTGACATGCGAGTAATGATCGGGTTGTTCCTTTAAGTCTATCTCCAAAGGATCAATGTAATTCTGATCTGGATGCTTGATCATAGAAGAGACAGTGGCAAGAACATCAGCAAATTCATTTTGCAAACTTGCAGTGTGCATAAACTCTATCTTTCGAAATCTTTTGCAAAATTTTTGCACCAATTGTACATATGGTACAATCTTTAGATTCTTCACGGCCCATTCCCCTTAAACCTGGTGAATTAACAAATCTGAATCTCCAATTACCAGCAACTCTTGGATATTTTTGTCGATGGCTAACATTATGCCAAGAACGCAAGCCTCGTATTCTGCCATATTATTGGTGCAATGGAATCGAATTTTAGCCGCCACAGGGTAGTGTTGACCGGATTCCAATATTAGAACCGCTCCAATTCCAGCTCCATTATAATTCACCGCTCCATCAAACAATACCCTCCAACCAGGGTATGACTCAGAAATGCTTTCTCGTATGAACAACACATCTTCGTCAGGGAAGTATGTGTTGAGTGGTTCATATTCTTCATCGATTGGATTTTCTGCAAGATGATCGGCCAATGCTTGTCCTTTTACCGCTTTTTGAGTAACATACAGAATGTCAAACTCGCTCAAAAGCATCTGCCATTTCACCAATTTTTCAGTCGGCATAGCTTTCTGGAGAATATACTTCAATGGGTCCATCTTGGAAATAAGATATGTAGTATATGAAGACAAATAATACCTCAGCTTTTGGGCAATCCAAGTCAAAGCACAACATGTTTTTTCAAATAGAGTGTACCGAGCCTCATATGGAGTAAACTTCTTGCTAAGATAATAGATCGCGCGTTCCTTATTTCCAATTTCATCAAGTTGTCCTAATACACACCCGAATGCATTCTCTGAGACAGACAAGTATAGTAACATTGGACTTCCTTCTCGCGGACGTACCAATACTGGTGGATTTGTCAAATAATCTTTGATAGTATCGAAAGCTTTTTGACACTCTTCGGTCCACACCGTTAGTGCATCTTTTTTTAACAACTTAAAGATGGGCTCGCAAACTACCGTGGATTGAGCTATGAATCGACTGATGTAGTTCAATCTACCAAGGAAACTCATAACTTCTTTCTTAGACTTCGGAGGCAGTAAATCCTGAATCGCCTTGACTTTGTTAGGATCAAGCTCAATGCCTCTTCTACTAACTATGAAACCCAATAATTTACCAGTGGGTACTCCAAAAGCACATTTAGCGACATTCAGCTTGAAGTTGTATTGACGCAACCAATCAAAAAACTTTCCCAAATGGGTCGAGTGATTTGAACTCTTGCGGGACTTGATGATTACATCATCCAGTTATACTTAAATCTCCTTATGAATCATATCATGGAAGATAGTTGTCATGGCTTTCATGTATGTGGCCCCGACATTCGTAAGACCAAATGGCATTACCCGATAATGATAAACACCCCATGGTGTAATGAAAGACGTCTTTTCAGCATCTTTTCCATCCATCAAAATCTAATGATAACCCGCAAAGTAATCCACAAATGATTATATTTCATGCTTAGCACAGTTGTCAATGAGAATGTGGATATTCGGCAATGGAAAATTATCTTTGGGACTGGCTTTATTGAGATCTCTATAATCAACACATATTCTAATTTTACCATCTTTCTTATGCACTGGAACAATATTGGCTAATCAAGTTGGATACTTAGTAACCTCCACAACCTTAGCTTGAATCTATTTGGTAACTTCTTCTTTGATTCTCAAATTCAAATCAGGCTTGAACTTTCGACTTTTCTGCTTTATCGGACTGAAATCTGGATTCATCGGCAACTTGTGAGAAACAATATTTGTCCTCAATCCGGGCATATCATCATAAGACCAAGCAAATACATCGATGTACTACTTAAGCACACTGATGAGCTCTTCTTTCTGAGTTTTTGTGAGATGGACACTAATCCTGGTTTCTTTAACACTTTCTTCATCTCCCAGGTTTACGGTCTCAGTCTCCTCTAGGTTTGGCTTCTCTTGATTCTCAAACTGTTTCAATTCTTCTGCGAGGTGTTCTGGAACCATGGTCTCTTCATCATATTCCTCGAACTCATTCTCATTTATCTCATTTTGCTCACTCAGCTTATGACATGACATGATATTGGCAGGTTTTAAGTTATTTTTACTGAAATCAGAAATAAGCCATGTCAGATAAAAAAACCAAATTTAAAACAAATTAGTAAGTTCTGAATAAATAGATTTAAGCAATAGAGGAGGCTTTCATTTAGATTAAAAGAAAGTACAAACTTTGGCCATGACCATAGTCCAATCTGCCTTTTCAAACATCACGAGGGAAATTAAAGCTTAAACAGGTAAAACGACATAAATGGTGGGTCTTAGGCCTTATTCAGACTACCACCGATTTTAGAAATAAGAAAAATAGATATGTCTTTGTCTACCAAGACGAGTGAGGAACTAGGAATTCTGTGGATTTCCAATTAGGCACTTGCTCTTCTTGTTTGACATCTCGAATGCCAGATGTATTGATCAGCTCCTCGAGCACAACATCAGATTCTTTAAAAAGAATCCTGATTTCCTCTCCGAGGTCATCATTATTGACATATTCTTGTACTGGAAAAAATTGGTATAAGTGAGGTACCGGTTTTGCTAATTCCCAGTCAACCACTTTGTTACTCGAAGCTCCCTTCTCATCATCTGCTATTGGGATGTATCCCAGGCCAAACATTAAACCTTTTGTGAAAATTTGAATAGGCTCAGTGATACCTTGCAAATATTTTCCCAATCCAAAACCAGGTTCAAATCCACTTATCAACATCAAAGTGGCTATGATCTTGTAAATGGAAGGCATATGGGGATGTGAGGCCAAATCATCATCGGTAGCATTCACTATCTCTACTGTATAGAAGTCAAAACCTCTAGGCACATTGTCGACAATTGGGGCATAGTCATTCGAATGTGTTCCTTCACTATGAATGACTACTTCATGATCGTTCCATACAAACTTCATCAACTGATGGAGGGTAGAGGGCACGGCCCCAGTCATATGGATCTAAGGTCTTCCGAGTAAAAGTTTGTAGCTAGTGGTGATGTCCATCACCTGGAACTCGACAATGAAATCTGCAGGTCCTACATTAATACCCAGACTAACAGCGCCCAATGTTTCTCTTTGACCCCCGTCGAAAGCTCTCACATTGACTTGGTTCTGACGAATCTTCCCAAGATCAAAATTCGGTTGCTTGAGCGTCGACAATGAGCAAATATTAAGTCCAGATCCGTCATCTATCAGAACACGATTCATAATCTTGTCCTGACACTTGATTGTGATGTGCAAGGCTTTGTTATGCATCACCCCTTCACAAGGAAACTCTTCATCGCTAAAACTAACACGATGGCCTCCGATGAATTTACTTACCATTGTTGTGAGATCATCGTTGTTTGTCCCCACAGGTACGTGAGTCTCATTCAAAGCCTTTAACAAAGCATTCATGTGTTGCTGTGACCTCATCAATAATTCCCACACAAAAATTTGAGCAGGTGTCTTCTCCAAATGTTTCATGATGGAATACTCTTTAGGCTGCATTCTCCGCCAAAACTCCTCGGCTTCGGCTTCAACTTCACTGATTGGATTTTTCTGGTGGTCTCTCTTGTGGCCTCCTTTAGCCAATTCTTCTGGTGTATAACATCTACCAGATCTAGTCATACCATGGGCGGTAGCGGTTTCGATCACAAACTCTTCCTTGGTAAGGCCTTCCTTTGGCACTGAAGTAAAAGCTTGATGAGGTTCCATTATCACAAACTATTTCTCAGTAAGGCCTTTCTTTGGACCCAAAATAAAAGCTTGATGGGGTGTTTTTATCACGAACTCGGGCTTCTTGCTTATGCTTAGAGAGGTTGCAGCCTTCTCAAGACTGTCAAGATTCGATGGGACTAACGTCTTAGCAGCACTCCAAACCTCTTCTATTTCAATCATATTAATAGTATCTCCCCCATGATGCGGTAAAGGATTACTATGCACATTAAGAGAGGCAGTCTGAACGGTGACCACCTTGTGATCAATTAAATCTTGAATCTTATGCTTTAGGTTGATGCAATCTTCAGTGGTATGTCCTGCACTATTGGAGTGGTATGCATATATCTGATCAGCTCTAAAGAATTTAGAGTTTGTGTTGAGAGGTTTAGGTTCGACAAGATGAAGCATGCCTGCAACTTTCAATCTTCCGAACAACTTAGTTCGACTTTCAATGAGAGGAGTGAAAATTCTGGGAGGTTTCCTTTCAATGTTTGGACGAGGAAGGTCATAGTTATTTTGTGAAGGTGGAGGTACTTGACGGTAATTTAAAGGATTTTGGCGGGGAGTTGTTGGTGTTTGGAATTTTGGGTATGGTGGAGTTTGGTAATTTGATTGTGGAGTCTGATAGTTTGGAGGGGTATTTTGGTAATGTGGAGCTAGGAATTAGGAGGCGGAGTTTGGAAATTTGGTTGGACATAGAAGATTGGGTAGGGATTTTGTGGAGCTAGGGGCAAGGCTTTAGAGGGTGAAGATTTTCTAGAGCTAAATCCGAACGATCTCTTTGTCCTTCCATCAGATGCATCAAAAATAAAGGACACATCCTCCCTTTTCTTCCTTAATAGTCCCAAAGATCTGGCTTGGACTGCCATCCGGGCAATCTTTCCGGTCTTAAGACCATCTTCGATAGTCTCACCTATTTTGACTATCTCAACAAATTTTGCTCCAATGAGCAGCATCATTCTATCATATTCTGGCTCTTGGATACGCACAAATACTTCAGTGATCTCCTTTTCAGACATGGGAGGTTGAACTCTGACAGCCTCTTTTCTCCACCTGTATGCATATTCACAGTAGTTTTCGGTGGATTTTTGCCTAATCTTTTCCAAAGAGTATCAATCTGGAACGATCTCTACATTATAAGAAAATCTCTCAATAAAATCTTTAGCTAAAGCATTCCAACTAGGCTATTGCTTCATGTCTTGGGAGGCGAACCATTCTAAGGCCTCTCCATTCAAACTTCAGCTGAAGAGCCGCATCAACAATGCTTCATTTTTCCCAACTCATACGAGTTGGTCATAATACGCCTTTAAATGAGCTAAGGGGTTCCCAGTTCCTCCAAAAGTATCAAACTTTGGTACCTTAAACCCCTCGGGAAGGTCCAAGTTTGGATGGATACACAAGTCTTCATAGTTTAGCCCGATAACATCTGGAGTATAATGAAGTTCTTTCATAGCTTTCATAATTTCCTCCTTCATGCTCTGCTTATTCATTTCCTCGTTGACCCTCCACTCCTTTTCCTTCTCCTCATAATGATCAGGTTCGGGATATGTAGTGTAGGGAAGATGTGGTTCTATGAGGATTGGAATATGGAAAATGGCTTTTGTATGTACGAGTTGAGTAGTATGTGGGTTCGAAGTGTTTTGAGGAGGAGTTTGGTACATGGAAGGGAATGCTTGAGGTTGTTAGAATTTAGGCTTTGAGATGGATGAGGTGTTTGGTAGGAAGAGCTAGCATGATGTTGGTTAGTTGTGTTTAATTCGACGGTAGGGGGCTTTTGGACTGGAATAGTAGGTGGATTTTGTGGGAAATGTTCAGGTGTTGGATTAGGTGTAGGGAAATGGAGTGGAGGTCTTTCGTTGTTTGGAAGAGGAGTGTTGGCAGTGATAGCCAAATTTGCCAACTCCCGAGTCTTATGCATCTCAACCCTCATTTCAGCAATTTGTTGTGGCAGTTGAGCAATCAACTCATTATGCTCAGCAATGATAGGATCTGCTATTGTGATCTCCTTCATACCAATATTCTCACCATTTCCAGTCATTTTTTCTTTTCCTTTCAATAGATTTTGGCCCGGGAAGGAATCTTTAGGGACTTTAGATCTCGTGAAGTACGGATGCTCAGCCAGTTTCTCAACACAGATTAGTTCTAGTTACCTGATAAATGAAAAACAACTCAAAAGTAGCTATGTTAGTTATTGTTTCTAATGAGAAATACAAATAAGATGATATAAGAATAAACATATAATTGCATTTTGCTTTAAGCAGATTAATCCACGAATGTATTTTGGGTGAAGGGGAGGACTCAAATGGAAGGATTTTAAAAAAATATTTTTTGGTTAGTTCATTTGAATGAATCAAGAAAGTCAACTTGCATAGATTCTTGCTAACTTCTTCCACTCATATTTTTTAGGTGAAATTTTTAAGAATCCTTCAAGAAAAGGGAGGATAAAAATTTGCAGGATAGGGACCGAGCCTTAAGTAAGCTGCCTACATATCCTTCCGGGGAATCCGGGCCAAGACTGAGAGATGGAAATTTAGATGTTTTAAAAGGGTTTATATATTTTCTGAGAAACTTGGACAACACTTCAGGAGTAACTTGGATGGACTTTGTTGTTGTGGATTTTAATATATGCTTAAGGTGCTCTAAGAAACAAGAGTGGATTAATTCTGCTTTAGACAAAATGACATGTCACAACACAAAACAATTATATCAAGCAACACATAAACAGTTTATATCGCGCCCTAGATTTGATACCTTTTTATGCCAGAGGTAGGCCTAAACGTCAAACATAATGTGATTATGATAGATTGATCCAAGCCATTAACTTGTGACAACTCGAGTTTGGAAAAAAATTACCAAATATTCATTAAGCACCAACAAAATGGTACAACAAAGAGAGAATACATAAAAGATGACACAGTATAAAGACAAATCTAAGACTCGGCCTAAATTTGTTATCAATCACGCTGGTGGAGGAAGTGAAGATGACGCTCCCACGTTGCTAGGCCCTGCTCCCGCATTGTCCAAATATTGCATTATAGTTTCCATTTGAGCCCACATTTCAGGAGTGACCACTTTGGTTCCAAGATGAGAATGTCTTATCCAGATCGTCGTCCCAATATTCTGGAATTTCTCTTTCTGGCCCATTTCCTATATCCATCGTGAGAATACTGTTCCATTCATGAAGAATCTCTCTAGATCGAGGGACTTCAAATTTTGGTCTGAAGGAAATTTCAGAAACTCTCATGATTGCTCGAAGAGGGATTACTTGTGCTTGACCAAACTGTTGAAGCCCGCGCACCAGAGCATATGGCTGGAGACCTTTTAACCCAATAAGCTTGATATAGTAAAACCTCCTGCATCTTATATAAGCCGTGGAACATGAGAGTAATGGATATTTCCACTGAATTTGGTTACTGGTGCGGGAGGCCAGTCATCAGTACCAACCGGAGACACAAACCTTCTCATCCTGTCATAAAAACTGTCAATATGATTTGAGTTACTAAAGCATATGGCATCCATTTTTTTATGTTGTTGAAAATGGTCCATTGCCCATATTTGTAAAAGAAGATTGCAACCTTCAAAAAAGTTTGCTTCCTCTCTTTTTCATTTCCCAAGAGCTCGAAATAATTCTACTAAAATCATGGGAACTAGAGTGAGTTCTTCGCCATTAACACCTTCAAAAATTACACGAGCCGCAGAACATATGCGGGTGCTAATATGACCATGTTCTCGTGGAAACACTAAAGTCCCTAGTAAAGCCACATCAAATGCTATAGGACGTCTAGCTTGCCAATGAACATAAGTGCAAGAAAATTCTTTTCTGAACACTTTGTAACTATCCGAACGTCCATACCTTTCATATAAGTAATCTAGAGAAACCCAATTATGTTCGAAGCATCAAAGTTTCTTTTCATTTTTCAGTCCTAAATAGCGAAGAAATTTCTTCCCCGATTGACTGTGTAGAATAATTAGACCTCTTCCTCGATACTTCAAACTGGTGAAATAACAGATTTCCTCTAATGTAGGTGTTAGTTCAAAGTCTTTGAACGCGAACACAACACGGTCTGGATCCCAAAACTGAATCAACGCTCTAATCACATGTTTGTCCGGGTTAACCTTGAATAGCATAGTGAGGCACCCCAACGTTTTTGCAATTGCTAGTTTTTCACTTGGAGTTAAATTTTCCCACCAGATCTTCAATTTGCGCGGGATACCCTCGACCATCCTAATTTTGGGCACATGGGGGACTGAATCCATTCTATAAAAAATAACAAAAATGAACACATAATTTCCAAACTATGTCAAATTTAGGCTTGGATCCGTCTATCATTATCACATTGCACAAAACATGCTCGTTAGTCATTGGGTCGTGAAACCCGTTGACATAAGGGTGGACTTCTTAAAGGTGGAATTGATACCCAGGATCGATCCACCTAAGGTATATGCATGCATGACTTCAATTGAGGGGCGGCTTAGCTCTATCTTATGTTTATTTGGCTTACTAGACACAAGGTTCCCGAGTGGACAACTCGAGTGAGGAGGCTACGCGGTCACACGGAAAAAGATTCGGACATCCTGCGCATATGCCAACTCTCCTAGCTTTTGGGATTTTGAAAGAAATTTGCGGGTGCACAAAACATACCTCACGTGTACGTGTGATTGTGTGAATTTTCCAGAATTGGAGGAAGTATGAACGGAATGACAGTTTATAAAGCAGTAACAAATATACAATTTATGAAAAACAATAACAAATAAGCAGTTTATATCACAAAAGCATGAAAAATAAAGCATTAGGCATGTAAAATAAGCAAACATGTAAGCATATGTTAAAAACCTTAATAATTAACCTAAGTCTGTTATGGTTAGAACCTATTAATTCCTCAGCAGAGTCGCCATTTCTGTTATGCCGTAATTTTACCATTTTTAGAAAAATCACTTTTTGAAATGTTTTAAGTATAAAATAATTTGAGAAAAATACTTAAAAAGAGTCGCCACTTAATTTTTTAAAGAAATTAAGAAAACTTAATTTGAAAAGACTCTAACAGATTAAGTCCTTAAAAATTTAGAGAAATTTAGTAAGAGGTTCTTATTTACGCTTCAAGAAGATTTTTAAGACATTTGAAGCACCCACTAACACGCGGTTATCCTATGACTTAGGTTAAATATTTTTTGGACTATTTCATTTTAGGAAAATGATTCAATATATATAAATAATAATATTTATTTACAATGTTCGATTAACTTGAGAAAATAGATTAAATAAACGACACATTTTATTTTATTTTATAGGGAAAGGGACTTAAATGAAACATTTGAATTGAATGCAAGTGATAAAAATTTTAACAAAACTAGATTAAGTAAAATTTATTTGACTCATAATAATTTGAACTAATTTAGTCGATAAACCAAGAAATCAGTTTAAACTAATTAAAAGTAAGTGAAAGTTTTGAATAGAAAATATTTGAATAAGTAAATAAGGGTGCAAGAGTTGATAAAATAAAATTTATTAAAGTAAACCAACACAAAGAAAATAGTTCATCATTTGGGGAGTTCAATTAAGTTATTTAAAGTTAGAGTTAATAAAAAAAAACTAACAATAAGTAATCACAATTAAATAATCTAGGAGAATAAAGGAGAAGATAAATTTAGGCCATTTTTTGGGCCAAGCTCGTTGCTGATTTGGGCTTTTGGCTCAATTCCCGTTTTTCTATACCCCTGATGTGTATCAGTGTATATCGAATGTTTACAACCCATTTTTCTGCTTTTCGAGACCTGTTTCAGCTTCCAATTTCTTGAAATGATCAGTTCAACTCGATAGTGCTGAGTTCGGGACTCCATAGCACATCCAAAATGCAAAGGGAAGAGATAGAAGGGAGTCGAATGAACTCAAACCAAGGAGAGGTTCATGCAAGGTAAACATGGAAGACAAATTAATACTTAACTTATAGTAGAATTAAAATTCAAGGAAAGTTGAACTTAGGACATATTAAATTCCAATCTTCCACTAAATGGTTAGTAGCATGCTAGACTCAAAAATGCAAATAAATAAAGAAAAAAAATGCAAGTCTTTCTAGAAAAAATAAATGAAACCCAACAATGACTAAACTATCAATTTAAGAAGGAATTTTTTTAAAATAATAGTAAAAAATAATAAGAATTATTATAGCCAACTTCACAATTACGCTAATTCTTATTTAAATTGATTAAATTTCTTAACTCCTAAACTCTCATTGTTATACAAGTAACACTTAAAATCATGTGACTAAACTATTATCTTGACAATTAACACATATCATGGAAGAACACCCTTTGGCAGTAGCAGACAAAACAATACAAATATTATTTCTCACTACCAATGATTGACACTTAACTTTACTTTTTACTTTTTTGTCAAAAGAAAAATAATGATAATAAAGTAATGTAGTCAAATGCATGTATGAATCTAAAGCAGTGTAACAGAATAACAAAAATCATGTTATCCACGGAACAGAGGACACACAAGGAAGGGAGCAAACATGAGTTTAAAGGTCTACTGATTCAAACAAATAGAATGGAGAAGGAGTCCACAAGTTCAAAGTTTAGCCAAAATATTTT
>JAJOOR010013433.1:0-11736 GCA_036250505.1 Solanum acaule | reverse complement strand
AAAATGGTCTAAACCCCCCCCCCCCCCCAACCTATACCCGAAATCTCAACTACACACTACAATTTTACGGGTGTCCTATTACCCACCTGAACTTTATATTTCTCCATTTTCTACACACCTAAGTGCTAACCTGTCATGGGAGGTGTTCTTACTGCCTCTAGGCACGTTATAACGTGAAATTTGACGAAAAATTCCTCCTTCTCCAACAGTCATCTTCCCCACCTTTAAATAAACCATTGTTTTTTCTTTCCCACCATTAACCCTAGGTCCTTTTATAAAAAAATCAAGATTTCCTCTCAAAATTAAGTAAGGTTTAGTTGTTAATGTATATTTCTACTTCAAATCTTGAATTTAGGGTGTGTAATCTGCTCTAGTTTCTTATTTAGGTCTCTAATTTGAATTTTGAATTTTCTCGAAATTCATCAAAAATGGCACCTCAATTTCCAAGCCAGGGTCCCAATTACGACCACCTAATCCACTACCGTTGGTGCCACCATTCATCCCATCTTTCAGGGCTTTAACTCTAATGTTCCTCCGACATACAATCGTTGCTTTGTTCGACAAAATAATCCACGAGCAGCAGCTTCTGTTGACTTCAATCGGAATAGAAACTATGGAGCCATATATGGAGGAAAATGGGGGGAAATGGGGAAAAAATAAGAAATGGGAGTTTCAAGGTGGGGGACCCAGCACGTGGAATCACGCAGGACAAATTATTTGGTTTATGTGTTGAGGTCAGCACTTAGGTGTGTAGAAAATAGAGAAATATAAAGTTCATGTGGGTAATAGGACACCCGTAAAGTTGAAGTGTGTAGTTGGGATTTCGAATATAGGCTGAAGGGGTTTTAGACCATTTTCTCTTACAGAAATACACACCTTTTGTTTCACTTATTTTCAATATCCCCTATTACTTTTAAAAATCTCCCCTTATTTCTTTAATGTATTTGAACTGCATATTAATGTATCCGAGTCGGTATTTAATGTATCTGAGCTATATATTAATGTATCCGAGACAGTATTTAATGTATCCGAGCTACATATTATTGTATTCAGCTTTTTAAATTTTTAAGGGATTAATGTAATTAGAAACTTATTACGGATAAATTGTAATTTCATATTAAAACTATGGGATTTATGTAATTTACCCTATTTTTTGTATGTATTATCCCATAGATCTGGCGTATAAAACACCCGCAAAAAATTTCTCAAAAAATTTTATGAGGACATTTCTATTGAGTTGGGGAAGCTTCATGTATACTCACATCATTTCTTAAATTCTCATTTCCGCATTTACAAGCTTTTTTTAAAGAATCTCCCAAATTCCCCATTTTTTCATGTGTATTAGCCCATAGATCTGACGCCCGGAGCACCCAAATTTTTTTTTCTCAAAATAATATATGACGACCTCTTGGGAAAAACTTAATGTATACTCACACCATTTATTTAATTCTTATTTCTGCATTTACAAGCCTTTTTTTCAAAATCACCCAAATTCTCCAATTTTTCGTATGTATTAGCCCATTGATCTAGGACTCGAAGAACCAAAAACTATTTTCTCAAAAAACTTTATGAAGACCTCTATAATGATTTAGGTAACCTTCATGTATATTCACACCATTTTTTTAACGGTCATTTCTACATTTACAAGCCCCTTTTTTAAGAAACACCCAAATTCTCCGATTTTCGTGTGTATAATGCTCATGGATCTAGAAACTGGAGCACCCAAAAAAAATTTCTCAAAAAACTTTATAAAGACATTTGTAATGAGTTGGGTAACCTTCACGTATACTCACACCATTTTTTAATGCTCATTTCTGCATTTATAAGCCATATTTAAGAATCACCTAAACTCCTCGATTTTTCGTGTGTATTAGCCCATGGATCTAGCTCCCGGAGCACCCAAATTTTTTCCCTAAAAAACTATATAAAGACATTCGTAATGATTTGGTGAACCTTCACGTATACTCACACCATATTTTTAACACTCATTACCACATTTACAAGCCCTTTCTTAAAAATCACTCAAATTTCCTGATTTTTCGTGTGTTTTAGTCCATGGATCTGGTGCCTAAAGCAACCAAACAAATTTTCTCAAAAAACTTTAGTAGGACCTCTGTAATGAGTTGGGGAACCTTCACGTATACTCACACCATTTTTTAACGCATATTTCCGCATTTACAACCTTTTTTTAAGAATAGCCCAAAATCCATAGTTTTCGTGTGTATTATCCCATGGATTTGGCGCCAGGAGTATCCAAAACTTTTTTCTCAAAAAACTTTATGAGGACATCGGTAATGAGTTGGGGAACCTTCATGTATACTCACATAATTTTTTAAATGCTTATTTCTACATTTACAAACACCTTTTCAAGAATCGCCAAAATTCTCATATTTTTTGGCACAAATTACAGAAATATACACCTTTTGTTTCACTTATTTCCATTATCCCCTATTACTTTTAAAAATCTCCAAAATCCTTTATTTCTTTAATGTATTCGAACTGCATATTAATGTATTCGAGTCGGTATTTAATGTATCCGAGCTATATATTAATGTATCCGAGCCAGTATTTAATATATCCAAGCTACATATTAATGTATTCGAGAAAGTATTTAATGTATCCGAGCTACATATTATTGTATCCAATTTTTTTAATTTCTAAGGGATTAATGTAATTAGAAACTTATTAGGGATAAATTGTAATTTCATATTAAAACTATGAGATTTATGTAATTTACCCTATTTTTTGTGCGTATTAGCTCATGGATCTGGCGCATAAAGCACCCGCAAAAAAAAATTCAAAAAACTTTATGAGAACCCCTCTATTGAGTTGGGGAAGCTTCATATATACTCACATCATTTTTTAAATGCTCATTTGAAGCATTTACAAGTTTCTTTTTAAGAATCTCCCAAATTCCCCATTTTTTTATGTTTATTAGCCCGGAGCACCCAATTTTTTTTCTCAAAATAATATATGAGGACCTCTTTGGAAAACTTCACGTATACTCACACCATTTATTTAATTCTCATTTCTGCATTTACAAGTCCTTTTTTCAAAATCACCCAAATTCTCTAACTTTTTCGTACGTATTACCCCATGGATCTAGGCCTCGAAGAACCAAAAATTGTTTTCTCAAAAAACTTTATGAAGACCTCTGTAATGATTTAGATAACCTTCATGTATATTCACACTATTTTTTTAACAGTCCTTTCTACATTTACAATCCCTTTTTTTAAGAAACACCCAAATTCTTCAATTTTAGTGTGTATAATGCTCATGGATCTAAAACACGGAGCACCCAAAATATTTTTCTCAAAAAACTTTATGAAGATATCTGTAATGAGTTGGGTAACCTTCACGTACACTCACACCATTTTTTAACGCTCATATCCGCATTTATAAGCCATTTTTTAAGAATCGCCCAAACTCCTCGATTTTTCGTGTGTTTTAGTCCATGGATCTGGTGCCCGGAGAAACCAAACAAATTTTCTCAAAAACCTTTAGTAGGACCTCCGTAATGAGTTGGGGAACCTTCACGTATACTCACATCATTTTTAAATGACTATTTCCGCATTTACAAGCTTTTTTTAAGAATAGCCCAAATTTCATGGTTTTTCGTGTGTATTAGCCCATGATCTGGCGCCAGGAGCACCCAAAACTTTTTTCTCAAAAAAATTTATGAGGACCTCCGTAATTAGTTGAGGAACCTTCACGTATACTCACATAATTTTTTTAACGCTTATTTCTGCATTTACCAGCCCCTTTTCAAGAATCGCCCAAATTCTCATATTTTTTGGCGCAAATTATAGAAATACACACCTTTTGTTTCACTTATTTCCATTATCCACTATTACTTTTAAAAATCTCCAAAATCCCTTATTTCTTTAATGTATTCGAACTGCATATTAATGTATCTGAGTCAGTATTTAATGTATCTGAGCTATATATTAATGTATCCGGGCCAGTATTTAATATATCCGAGCTATATATTATGTATTCGAGCAACATATTAATATATCCGAGACAGTATTTAATGTATCCGAGCTACATATTATTGTATCCAGTTTTTTTATTTTTTAAGGGATTAATGTAATTAGATACTTATTAGGGATAAATTGTAATTTCATATTAAAACTATGAGATTTATGTAATTTACCCTATTTTTTGTGTGTATTAGCCTATGGATCTGGCGCCTAAAGCACCTGCAAAAAATTTCTCAAAAAACTTTATCAGGACCTCTCTATTGAGTTGGGGAAGCTTCATGTATACTCACATCATTTTTTAAATACTCATTTCCGCATTTACAAGCTCTTTTTTAAGAATCTCCCAAAATTCCCATTTTTTCGTGTGTATTAGCCCATAGATCTGATGCTCGGAGTACTCAAATTTTTTTTCTCAAAATAATATATGAGGACCTCTTGGGAAAACTTCACGTATACTCACATCATTTATTTAATTCTCATTTCTGCATTTACAAGCTTTTTTTTCAAAATCACCCAAATTCTCCAATTTTTCGTATGTATTACCCCTGGATCTAGGGCCCGAAGAACCTAAAATTGATTTCTCAAAAAACTTTATGAAGACATCTGTAATGATTTAGGTAACCTTCATGTATATTCGCACTATTCTTTTAACGGTCATTTCTGCATTTACAAGCCCTTTTTAAGAAACGACTAAATTCTCTGATTTTCGTGTGTATAATGCTCATGGATCTAGAACCCGGAGCACCCAAAATATTTTTCTCAAAAAACTTTATAAAGACATCTGTAATGAGTTGGATAACCTTCACGTATACTCACACCATTTTTTAACGCTCATTTTCGCATTTATAAGCCATTTTTTAAGAATCACCCAAACTCCTCGATTTTTCGTGTGTATTAGCCCATGGATCTAGCTCCTGGAGCACCCAAATTTTTTTTCCCAAACAATTTTATAAGGACCTTCGTAATGAGTTGGTGAACCTTCACGTATACTCACACTAATTTTTTAACGCTCATTACCGCATTTACAAGCCCTTTCTTAAAAATTGCCCAAATTTCCTGATTTTTCATGTGTTTTAGTCCATTGATCTGGTGTCCGGAGCAACCAAACAAATTTTCTCAAAAAACTTTAGTAGGACCTCCGTAATAAGTTGGGGAACCTTAACATATACTCACACCATTTTTTAACGCCTATTTCCGCATTTACCAGTTTTTTAAAGAATAGCCCAAATTCCATGGTTTTTCATGTTCTGGCGCCCGGAGCACCTAAAAATTTTTTCTCAAAAAACTCTATAAGGATCTTCGTAATGAGTTGGGAAACATTCACGTATACTCATACCATTTTTTTAAACGCTAATTTTCTCATTTACAAACCAATTTTTAAGAATCACCCAAATTACTCGATTTTCCGTGTGTTGCATTAACCCATAGATCTGGCGCCTGGAGAACCCAAAAAAAAATTCTCAAAATACTTTATGAGGACCTTCGTAATGAGTTGGGGAACCTTCTCGTATACTTACACCATTTTTTAACGCCCATTTACTTATTTACATGCCCTTTTTTAAGAATCGCTTAAATTTCTCGATTTTTCGTATGTATATTAGCCCATGGATCTAGCGTCCGGAGCACCCAAATTTTTTTCTCAAAAAACTTTATAAGGACCTCAGTAATAGAACCTTCACGTATAGCCACACTATTTTTAATGCACATTTCCGTATTTACAAGCTTTTTTAAAGAATCGCCAAATTTTTCAATTTTTCGTGTGCTATACCCATGGATCTGGTGCCTGGAGCACCCAATTTTTTTTCTTAAAATACTTTATGAGTTCCTCCGTAAAGAGTTAGGGAACCTTTATGTATACTCACACCATTATTTTAACGCCCATTTCCTTATTTATAAGTCATTTTTTAAGAATCGCCCAAATTTTCCAATATTTTATGTGTATTAGCCAATGAATCTAGACCCCGGACCACCAAAAATATTTTTCTCAAATAACATTATGAGGAGGACCTCTGTACTGAGTTAGGGAACCTTCACATATACTCACACCATTTCTAACACTCATTTTCGCATTTACAAGATTTTTTTTTAAGAATCACACAAATTTCCTGATTTTTCGTGTATATTAGCCCATGGATTTGACGCCCGAAACACTCAATTTTGTTTTCTCAAAAACTTTATGAGGACCTCCGTAATGAGTTGGGGAACCTTCAAGTATACTCACACCATCTTTTAACGCTTATTTCCGCATTTACAAGCCATTTTTAAGAATCACCAAAATTCCTCGATTTTTCGTGTGTATTAGCCCATGGATATGGCGCCCGGAGCACCCAAAACGTTTTTCTCAAAAGAGTTTATGAGGACTTCTGTAATGAGTTGGGGAACCTTCATGTATACTCACACCATTTTTTTAACGTTCATTTCCTCATTTACAAGCCTTTTTTAAAAAATTGCCTAAATTTCCTAACTTTTCGTGTATATATTAACGCATGGATCTGGTGCCCGGAGCACCCAAATTTTTTTCTCAAAAAACATTATGAGGACCTCTGTAATGAGTTGGGGAACCTTCTCATATACTCACACCATTTTTAATGCTCATTTTCGCACTTACAAGCCCTTTTTAAAAATCTCCCAAATTTCCCAATTTTTCGTGTGTATTTAGCCCATGGATCTGGCGCTCGGAGCACCCAAATTTTTTTTCTCAAAATACTTTATGAGGACCTCCGTAATGAGTTGTGGAACCTTCACGTACACTCACACCATTATTTTGACGATCATTTCCACATTTACAAGCCATTTTTTAAGAATCGCCTAAATTTTCTGATTTTTCGTGTGTATTAGCATGTCACGACCCGAGCCTACACCCTGGATGTGGCTGGCACTCAAGAACCATTATTGGTCCCCAAGCGAACCCTCATCCTAGCTGACTACAAGCGGAAGACTAACTCAAGCATACAAAAGCTTAAAATTGAATAGAATTCATGAAAGTCAATTACAAATCTTTAACTCAAATGGAAAACTCTGAATAAAAATACATTATTCAACTCGCCATAAAATAGGAAACTTAATTCTTCAAAACATTTAACAAAATAAATTAACAGACTTCTGAAACTCTATTGTCTATCTATGAAGTCTCTAACTGACAAAGATGGAAATCGGGACAAGACCCACGACATCCTGACAAAATTGAAAAGTAAATGAAATCCTCCGGAAGCAAGGAGGCTCACCATAGCTAACTCGCACTCCATGTGGTATCAACGAAGCTCTTGTTAATGATCCCGAATACCTGAATCTGTATCATGAAAGGGTGCAGGCCAAATGGCTCAGTACATGGAATGTACGAACATGTAAGGGGAATTCTAAAGCATAACATAAGCTTGAAACTTGATAAAAAGGGAAACATACTTACCTCTTCTCAAAACTTACTCAACTCAAGGAATACTTAAGGATACTCAAAAATACTCAACTTACTCAACTCAGAAGTACTTAAGTATAAGATACTCAACTCGAAGGTACTCAACTCAAGATACTCAACTCGAAAGACTCAAGTCAAGATACTCAAGGATAAAGCAATATTAAAAGATGCAATATATATGGAAAGCTGTAAAACTGTAGATAGAAACTCAATGTATTGAAAAATAAAATAATACTCAATGTGTATATAAAAATACAATATAACTCTGTAGGAGTTTCTCTAACCGACACCCACCATAATGAGCCTAAGTGATCATACAACGTCTTGCCCACGCTGCCAGAACTTTCCTATACTTTTTCGTAATATAGAACGCCTTAACTAAGTGGATCCACTAGTCTATGCTAAAAAGCACTAAGGAATCGTCTAAAAAGTATGATCTTTTTCTACCCATGATGGCTACATGGTTTATAGAGACTTGAGTTATTATGAACTCGCGTTCCCATATCGGTGCTCAATACTACTCCCAAAATATACTCAGCTCATATGTTTTTTAAAACAAAACTATTTCTTTGGTTTGAGATAATTACTCAAAACTTAGCTTAAAAGCTCTCTTGGAAATCGATGTTTCCTTTCTTGCTAAAATGTGAATACATTTTAAATCTTGGAAATACTTAGTTCCCGTATAATCTTTGAAGAAATGAACTTTACTCTTACTATTTACTCAACTCAAAGCTTAAGTCTTAAAACAAAGTTAAAACGTTTGTAAAAGACTTCTTAAAATATGGTTCATGCCGAATTATGGACGTGAACGACTCAATGCAAGGTTTTCAATAACCAAATATAGAACTCAATACTTGGAAATCAATAACTTCAATGATACTACTCATTTCAAGAATGCTCAACTCAGAGGATTCATGCGGAATTATGAGCATGAACTACTCAACTCAAGGACTCAAAGATACTTCTCATCTCAAGATTGTTCGACTTATAGGGTTCATGCGGAATTATGGGCATGAGCAATTCAACTCAAGGACTTCATGGGTAACATGTAATAGTCCCACGATTAGAAATATAATTTCACAGGGGATTAGGAACTCAATACTCAATAATTAAAACTTGAAGATACTACTCATCTTAATGATACTCAATTTATGGAGTCCATGTAGATTTTATGGGCATGAACGACTCGACTCGAAGGTCTACATAACTAAATGGAACTCATGTATACGACTCTTCTCATTCTCTTACTTACTTCCTCAAAACTTAGTTCAAATCAATAGTTGATCTCAAATGATTCACAATTGAACTCAAAGGCTTTCTTGAACTCTACTTTTAACTCTCTCTTGAATGTGAATTATGAATTCAAGAGTTATGGTTCATGATATGAAGGATCTCGTGATGACAAAGTAGACTCATGAATACATTCTAATCATTCTCATACTCACTTGCTCGAGTCTTGAAACAAGTTACTAGAAGTTGTAGAAGACTCCACAATAGGACTCAAAGGGACTTTCTTAGAATGTTCGAAAAGATTCTCAAAAACTTAACTCTTAACTCTACCTTGAATTTGAATTATGAATTCAAGGTTGTGATCATGTTGTGAATGATTTCTGGGTGCTTAGAAGTAGCTTAGAGTAGTTAGAATCGAAAAGGAGTGAAGGTACCCTTCGAAAGAACTCAAACGGAGCAACCGATTGCAAACTGGACGGAGTAGGCGACCCTGGAGTTATGAGTGGCGTGGGGCACCAGCCCCTAAACTTCAGAGCATACTTTGGGGCGCTCTAGCTGGCGCGACACGCCAGACCCCAACCCAGCAGACCCGAGAAAATTCTTTGCTTGTTTTCTCACCCTAATTAGCCTAGAATCGAACGGTTTCTTCCCCAATCACTTGGATTCAATTACTTAACATAAGTACACTCTAATCTACTCAATACAACCCTAAAAACACTCACTTTCATCTCAAGAAATCATCAAAACCCCAACACAACAAGATTTAGGATGAACATCAAGAACACCTATCAAGAACTCATCAAGAACTCTAATTTTTCAACTTTAAGAATGAAATTGCGTTGAAAATAACATGATTGGCGTGTGGGTGAACAAACCCAACACTATGGAAGTTTACATACCTCTTAGGGATTAAAATCATGGTGAAAATCGGCAAAAAGAGAACTCAAGAACTTCGACGAATGCCATGATCCTTTCCTCTTTTCTTCTCTTTTCTTGAACTCTCAACTAAAACCCTAGGTGTATATTAGGATTATAAAACTGAACCTAATAGGATTAGACCCCTAAAACATACTAAAAATGAATTAAAATTGATTGGGTAAGGATAAGACCAAAATACCCCTTACTCTTTTCGGGTAACTTTCATTAACTGGACAGCCTAACTTCAAAATGGCATATCTCACTCATCTGAACTCGAAACTTAGCAAACTCGGCGGCGTTCAAAAGATAATTCAAATAAATTTGATTGAGTACCTTGAATCCCACTAACTCATCTTATACTGAGAGTTATGGTCATTTGAAATTGACCGAAAACTTAAAGGAACTTATGACTCTCTTTAGTTCTTCTTGGAACTCAAGGTGCTACATCTAGTGACCTTAACACTCAAGAAATTTTAATTTCCTCGGTAAAATTCTACTCACAACCAAGGATGGTTCGAGTCTCAGTTCGAAAAAATTTCTGGGGTGTTACATAGCCCATGGATCTGGCACTCGGAGCACCCAAATTTTTTTTCCTCAAAAGACTTTATGAGGACCTCCGTAATGAGTTGGGGAACATTCACGTATACTCACACTATTTTTTTAAAGCCCATTTACGCATTTACAAGTCCTATTTTAAGAATCACCCAAATTTCATATTTTTTCGTATGTATTATCTCATGGATCTAGCGCCCGGAGCACTCAAACAATTTATGAGGACTTTCGTAATGAGTTGGAGAACCTTCACATATACTCACACCATTTTTTTAACGCCCATTTCCGCATTTGCAAGATCTTTTTTAAGAATCGTTTAAATTTCCCGATTTTTCATGTGTATTAGCCCATAGATCTGGCGCCCGGAGCACCCAAAATTTTATTTCTCAAAAAACTTTATGTGGACCTCCATAATGAGTGGGGAATCTTCACGTATACTCACACCATTTTTTTAACGCTTATTTCCGCATTTACAAGCCATTTTTTAAGGTCTGGTTGATGGGTTCTCTAGCTTGTAAGCACCGCAATGACACTCCTATGTTTTTCTTGGATGCATTGTTAATTATATCCTAATTTATGTCAATTTCTCAAGATAGATTTATATATATATATGATTTTTTCTGAAGTTAATGGGTGCATGTGCACCCCCATCTAGAGGGGTTGGTCCGCCTCCAAATACATCCCTCTTATTAAATAATGTATCATTTGCAATGTATCGTACAGTAAAAAAATGTATCCAAAAATAATGAAAAATCTAGAATTTTTGTAGTGGGGGAAACTTCCGATTCCGGATAAGATTTGTTTAACCTCAAATATATGAATTTCTATATTTCCCCCTTATAATTATTGCCACAAATTTTAAGGTAATTGAGTTGATTTTTGTTCCAGTTTTAAAGGTATCATGGTTGGTTGATGTGTTTTATTATGAAACAATAAGAAACGATAACATCGTATAATCAAGTCAAATGTTATATATATATATATATATAATAAGAGCATCAACTCCTAACTTAAATGTTAAATTACTATAATATTCCTAATTTAGGTTGTGACTTTTCCGATAAGTTGTGACTTTTTTCTAAGGGTTGTGATTTTTCGATGAGTTGTGACTTTTTCAAATAATTGTGACTTTTTCAATAAGTTGTGACTTTTCCAAAGAGTTGTGACTTTTTCAATAAGTTGTGACTTTTTCAAAGTGTCGTGACTTCTCGAAAAGGTCATTGTTGACACCCAATTTTGACCCTCCCTGATAGGAATTAATTCACGAGCTTCTTAATTTCCAAACGATTTAGAATAATTAGTTTTATAAAAATTCAAATACTTTGCAAAGTCATCTTAGGTGATTTTGGTCTATTTCCATAATTTATAAATAATATATATTTCATTTAATTTTATATATCTATAATTAGTATATTTTATAAATATTTGGAAAATCATCTCGAAAAGATTTTATTTTTAATATTCTATTAAAAGTAGTTTAGTTATATAATAGTTTATATTTCAAAATCATTTAGTTTATAATTAAATTGATTATTTTATTTCGTTAAAGATTAAGAAGCTTGTTAATTAGTTAATATTAATTTATCTTATTTGAGCTTTAGCTAATTTTATTAATTAAATTCAACTTTGGTAAATTCAATC